>PVIH01010297.1:0-76481 GCA_004025045.1 Sigmodon hispidus
GGATTTCCTGGGGGTCTGTTGTTATGTCCCCCTTTTCATTTCTGATTGTGTTGATTTGGATACTCTCTCTCTGCTTTTTGATTAGTTTGGATAAGGGCTTATCTATCTTGTTGATTTTCTCAAAGAATCATCTCTTTGATTCATTGTTCTTTTTGTTTCCATTGTATTGATTTCAACTCTAAGTTTGATTATTTCCTGTCATCTACTCCTTCTAGGTGAGTTTGCTTCTAATTGTTCTAAGACTTTCAGCTGCACTGTTAGGTCTCTCGTGTGGGATTTCTCTAGGCTTTTCATATAGGCATATAGTGCTATGAATTTTCCTCTTAAGACTGCTTTTATTGTGTCCCACAAGTTTGGGTACAGTGTGGATTCATTTTCATTAAATTCTAGGAATTTTCAGTCTGAAGAAACTCAGAAGTGGACAGAGATGCAAGTCTATCCTGGTGTCTAGGCAATGGACAAAGGTGCAATCAGATGGTCATGAGAGTATCTAGAAGACATATATTAATAACCTCTCTGAATGCACATGGAGTACAAAGTTATTGATGTGACATGGAAATGCTCAGAAGAAAGTGAACTTGTCTGGGAGGATCTTAGTAGTCAAGACAACACGTTCTGTGGCACTGATCAGCCTGTATGGCTCCTCCCCTCAATGGGGCTGGAGATGGTGCCTGGACCAGCAATGAGAGATTTCACTTACCACACTGACTGCCAACACTGTCTCTGCCAAGTATCCAACCAGCCAACTGCAGAGATTAGCAGTGAGTGCCTGGCATGTTACTATTCTATGGTCGCCAGCTTCTGCTGAAGTCATATCTAGACTTACAGATGACTTATTTGGTGCCTTGGTATTCCAACTACTCCTGCTTCTGATAAAGAGGCTCATTTTTAGCATATATAATATAAAAGTGTGTTCATGCTCATAGAACTCCCTAGTCTATGAACTACCCTGAAATAGCTGGCCGCAGGCAATGATGTGGTAACCTTTGAAGGCTCTGTTGAGCGCCATCTGGGTAGCAGCATCCATGGGACTCCAGCAAGTGAGACTTCTTTAGCTTGGTATGAAGGGTTCCATCTCTTTCAGTGGTTCAAGGAGAAGAGGAGCTGTTTGCATTGTGTTACTATGATCTTGGAGTCTTATGTACGTCCCAGTTTTCTTTCTTGTTGCTCTGATAAAAATACTCCAGCAGAAGTTTAGAGAGAAGGACTTTGTTCTGCTTGCAGTTCCAGGCTACTGTCCATAACTGTGGGAAAATCAAGGCAGGAACTTGAGCCAGCTGCACACCTGTGGTCATGAGTAGTGAGAGCATAAGTGTACACACATGACTGTGCTCAGTCTCTTCTCTGCACTAATGTAGTCTAGGACCAAAACCTTGGCAATGCTGCTACCTACAATAACTGTGCCTTCTCATCTCAGTTAACACCATCAAGGTATCCCCAGTAGATATGTCCATAGGCCAACCTTCTGGGTAATCTCTCATTGTGACTCTATTCTCAAGAGACTCTAAATTGTATAAGTTGACATTTCAAACCAAGCGTCACAGCTTGTCTAGACATGTTTGATTCTAGGAGGTGGCAATGGTTCTGTTCAACCAGATGCTTTGTGTTTGGCTGATGCCAACTAGCTAACAAGAAAAGCAACTGCCAGACCATATGACCTGTCTGATAAGGACACAGAGTGTGGGCTGGGTCACGGAAGAATTAAGTGATGAATACCACCCATGACCACATCACTAGCTGAAGAAATTGGGACTGCTGCCATCATTAGATTTTCCCAAGAGAAGCTTTTAATTACAGGACAAATGACTCACCCAAAACACAGGTAAGAAGAGGATGTGTGCTTCCTCGGGAGGAGAAGAATGATGTTGTTATAGAAGAGTAGTTATGCATCGTGTGAGGCAAAAGCATTATGTCACCCTTATTTGGAAGGAATAGTTCTTAAAAGAGAGATGTGCATAAATTCCAGGTGGATAAAGTGTAGTGTTCTAGATTGTTCCACAGACACAGGACTTCATATAGATATTTTAACACTGTTTTTCATTAAATGGTTGATTCCCTGAAAGGAAATGGGTTTGGAGAGTTTAAGATATATGTCAACAGAAACAAAACTGAGATCAGAACCCAAAATTGTCTCACTGAAACACCCTTCTATTTTCCAACATGTTTTATCAGCCCCATCTTAGCCACACTGACAAATGCTGAGTCCTGTTATAGGTACAGATGCTATTTCTTATTCTCTCAATAACACTCCAAGGAAGGCATTTCTGTCTTCCCTGCCTTGGAGCTGTCTGGCAGTTCTCTATGGCTATGAGATGGATTTGTCTTTAGTGCTTCTGTTTTTCTCTGGCCTTGACAATGGCTGTCTAAAGACAACTGGGTAGTTTCCCTCCTGTAGCGCTCTCTAAGGCGTTCCCTCACACTGACAGGAAGATGCTGTCTGCCTTCTGCCCCACTTCTCACCTGCATCTCATACTCCAGGTACACCAGGCACCCCCCAAAACCTCATTGCTTAGTATGCCACTGCAGGTGCTGTGAGCATCCCAAGACCACCTTTCCCTTCCACCCTCTGAAGGGATCTCAGACAGGGAGGGGTCTTGTTCACAGTCATTTAGCAATTTCAGCACCTAACCCCCAACCAAATCTTCCACAGCCCATCCAAGCAAATGGCCTCTGCTTTACTTTGCTAATACCCATAATATCAATAGCCTTTATCATCCTGTCAATCATCTACAATGACACACTGGGTTTCTAGTGCTTACTCTCCAAGCAAATGTGGAATTCCTCTGGGCACGGTTCCGTATCACCTTTGTCTCTGCCATACTTACTCCAGTGCCTGGCACAGCACCATAAGGAAGGAATAGAAGAGGGAGTGTGAAAGTGTACACTAAGACTTCACACAAGGACACAAAGCTCCTGAAGTGAGCTGAAAACCGCCCCCTCACTCCTCCAGGAGTTTTAATATTGCTATTAAATGCATCTAGTGGAATCCTTGGGATCTAGAAGTGTAGAATTGGCTTTGTCTCAGACTCTAAGAGAGTTAATGGACCCAGAAATTTAGCAGAGCCTCTTCTGTCATTTTGCAAAGAAAATAGAGGGAAAGTTTTATCTTACACTACCTCAAAGGCCAAACACCAATTCCTTGAAGAGATTTTCATCAGCTCTACATAAAAGATGCATGGCTTAATTCCTCCCCCCCCCCCCCCACTGTCCCTGAGCAATATAAAGTATAGTGGAAACCTGGCAGCTAACCAATTAACTTGATTGGGATAAACAGCCAAATTAGATAATTAATGATCATGTTTGCCAAATTTCCACTTCACTGTGTTGCTGGCTAGATAGAGCCCTGAGGCAACAGATACATTTACAAGCGAATTACCCAATTCTCCTGGTGAGTCCTCCTGTCTCTTGCAAGCATCCCACATCTTCCTTTATCCCTTCTGGTTCTTTTTCATCACTTTTGAAAAACAATTAAAGAAGGAAGAAGGCTCAGCATGCTGGGAGACTAATTCTTAGAGCTGGTTCTGAAGAGTCCGGAGTCTTAATTATGGCAGGCCAAGCCAGGCAAAGGCTATGAATTTGGCTATCCTTTCTGCATTAACATCCAAAAGAGTGACTAGTGACCTTCCTTTGCTATGTGCCAGAAACAGCAAAATGCACAACACCAAGAGTTTTGGGTTTGAGGTTTGACTGTACTGATGAGAATGTGTCATCCTCTATAGAGAATATGCCTGGGTGGCAGAGCAGACTGATAACGGGAGATACTTTCTACAGGACAGGGGCTACTTGGAAATTCTAGCTACTTTCTTGTTTAACTTTGCTGTGAACCTAAAACTTCTTTATGATTCAAGTCATTAATAATAAATACAGGAGAACTTACTTGCAGCTGTTATGAAGTAACTTCTTAGCAGGTCAGTGCTCCCATAAAAATAAACACTAAAAGGATGTGTTTCAAAAAAAAAAA
This sequence comes from Sigmodon hispidus, assembly GCA_004025045.1. Lineage (NCBI taxonomy): Eukaryota > Metazoa > Chordata > Mammalia > Rodentia > Cricetidae > Sigmodon > Sigmodon hispidus. The sequence goes on from PVIH01010297.1 coordinate 3,962, forward strand.
AAAAAAAAATCACCAGCTTGAAGATGTGCAGAGCTTTGAAGGCACTTTGAAGGCTGGCAGTTCTTGAGTTAGCTGACCCCAAAAGGAAGAAGGCCAGCCTCCACATGATAACCCCTCCTGGAAGCATTCAAAGATTTCCTGAGGCTGAAAAACCAACAGAGCTTTATAAAAACTCACTGCTGTGAGAGACAAAAGCTGAAGGGTGAGTAGACCTTTAGCAGAGCAGACAGGTCTTGAGGGTAGCCAGATCCTCTCCCCCCACACACATGGAAGCTTTTTGTTTTGGTACCCATGCACCCACATGTAGAACCTAGAAGATAACCTTGGGTCGTTCCTCACGTGCCATCTACCTTATTTTTTGTTGTTTTTGTTTGGTTTTGAGATTGGATCTCCCACTGGCTTGGCCAGGAGCTCACTACACAGGGGTAGCCTCAGGGATCGCCCGTCCCTGCCTTCTCAGTGCTGAGGTTGCAAACTTGTGCAGTCATGCCCAGGACTTTCATTTAAAATGTGGGTTTAAGGAATAAATCTCGGGTCTCAATATTGATACCACCAGCACTTAGTGACCACTATCCCTCCAGCTCCCGACAGCAAGCTTTCTATTCCAGGCCTTTTTTTCTCCATGGGGAAGATCTAAGGAAGCCAAACCAAAATAACTGGAAAAGAGGGAAAAGTGCAGTGGTACACAAGGCTCTGACTCAGACAAGAAGGAGCCCTAGACATGCTCCAGTTCTAGAGCAATTCTAATGAGGGTAACTTAAGTCAGTCTTGGGTTCTCTCAGCCCCAGTTGGATGGAGTGTCCCTCCCTTCCCTTGTCCAACAGAATAGAGCAGTTCCTCTCCAGGGACAGGTAAATCACACAGAGTTTTATAACTTACTCATAATATGTAACGTCATCCTTCAGTCTACAGTTATGCAAAAAAAAAATTAAGTAAAGCCAGAACCAATAAGCAGCTAGAGAGTGGCTTGACAGATAGCCCTAGATAAAAATTATCTGACATAGATTTCAAAATACCTCATTAATCTATTTTAAAACTAGACAATACCGTGGAGAAGTTAGCCAGAGAATTGGAATCGAATTTAAAGACACAGATGGAAATTATGAAATTAAAAATACAAGGACCAAAATTAAAACCGTACTATGAGTTGAATGCCAAGTTGAACACGGGTCGAATGATCAACAGTGAGCCAAGGGCTAGGTCATCAGACAGAATCCTCACTGTGAGACACTCACAGGAAGCATGGAAAGGCAAAAATGAAAGACACACACATGGTGAAAGAGCTCCCACTCGTGTAAGAGAGCACCATGGAATGAGAGCTGTAGTGGGATTTGTCCCGCCTACTGGCTTAATGAAAGGCTAATTGGCCAGAAAGCAGACAGGAAGTATGGATGGAGCTACCAGACAAAGAAAACTCTGGAAACAGGAAGAGCAGAGTGGAGACACCAGAGAGATACCACCAATGCTGCTCTGAGAAAAGGTACCAGGCCACATCACTAAACAGATTAATGGAAATAGATTAAGATAAGATGAAAGAGCTAGCTAGCAACATGTCTGAGTCATATGACTTAAAACTAATACAAGCTTCTGTGTGTTTCTGTGGGACTGTAGGTCTGCGGGTCTGGACCACAGGTCGGACAGGCCAGTAACTTCTTACTACAGAGGACTTCCATAGTGAATTAGGAACCACAACCCACAAGTTCATAAAGCCCTACAAACTGAGAAGAAAGAAAGGGCAAATAATAACTGGGGCACACAGACTAAAGTGCTAAAACCAAAGACAGATAGAAACACCCTCTAAAGTGTCCAGGAAAACAACATATGACCTTCCAAAGAGTAAATATATAAGACTATTAGTCAATAAATATCATAGAGAAGACAGCAGGGTGCTATTCTGAACTTAATGTGTCTCCCAATCTGTACCTTGAAGCCCTAACACAACACAATGGCCTTTGAGAAGTGATTAGGCCATGGGAATGAACCCTTGTGAATAAGTGGCCTCATATGAAGAGAGAGATAAATCATCTTTCTCTCTAACACATGAGGCCACAGCCAAGAAGGTGTCTGCCTGAAAGCCAAGAAAAGAACCCTCACCAGGGACCAGACTGGCTAGCTAGTACCCTACCCTGTCTCCCTGGGCTTTGGAGCTATGAGAGTTAAATGTCTGTCACTTAACCTCCCAGTTTATGACATTCTGTTATAGCAGCTGAGCAGATGAGGGCATATATCACCTTTATGGAACTAACAGAAAATGTCAACAGAGAAATCTACACCCAGAAAAAAATAAAATAAAATTTAAAAATGAGAGAAAGGAAGAGATTTTTTTTTTCCTCATGGCTGCTGCCAGGATACTTACACAAGAACAACACTAAAGAGATTTCTTTAGGGGAAAAAGTATGAACAAATTAAAGACAATAGAAATGATAGCTGTATGATAAAACTAAGTGTCTATTCACTGGATAAAATAATCATTCCATTGTTCCTGTGTATATAAGTAAAATGTATTGCAAGAGGTAGAAGTGAGGGAAACTGAGTCAAGGTGTTTTGAGGCCCTAGAATGACAAACAGGGAAAGAAGAACTACTTGGTGGCACTTTAAAGTGACCTTTGTAGATCCATGGATGGCCGGGTGGGTAAAGGCTGTTGACAAAAAAGCCTGTTGACTTGAGTTTGGATCCCTGGAAATCATATAAAACCATAGGCAATGGCATGAATCTGTTACCCCAGGACCCCTAAAGTGAGAAGGAAGACAGAGCCTGGAGAACCCCCTAGAGGTCATCACAGTGGCAGGAAACAACACAGACCATCTTTAACAGGAAGGCTAGGACGGCACTCCAGCTCCTACTGTGGCATTTTTCACTCTAGCCAAGAAACAATGTCACTGTCCCTCAATGGATGAACTGGTCAAAACTTGTGATATGTATACATGACTAATATTTCTCAGACTTTAAAAGAAAAGTCTTTCCATTTGCAAATGCACAGGTGAGCCTAAAGACCTTGTAATAAGAGCACTAAACCAGATGCAGAAAGGAAAGAGCTATAATCTCCCTTAGATGCAGGACTTTAACAAAACAAAACACTGAATACAGAGAAACAGAAATGAGAATGTGGAGTGGTGTGGGACAAGAAGAACAGAAAAGGACGCAGGTGTGTAGGAGAAGCCTGAGTGCCTGATGCTTAGCATGAGGGCTATGGTTACTATTGTGTGTGCTGGAGATTTGCTAAGGTGCTATATTTTAAGTGCCCTTACTGCTCACACATACACACAAAGGGTAATTCTATGAGATGATGAGCAGGTTCATTTACTGCAGCAGTCATTTCCTCGTATACATTGAAACATCATGTTGTTTATGTTAAATATATCTGGTTTTTAAAAAAAAACAAATTGGTCTACAGATTTTACACGATGTCTATCAAGAAGCCTAGCTTTCTATCTTTCCTTTTTTAAAAAAATAGGAATTGACAATATGATCCTAAATCCATATGAAAATGTGAAGGACATTAGCTAACGTAATGTTAGAAAAGAACAAATTTAGAGGATCCCATTTCCAATTTCAGAACAGTATGTTACCATGGAAGGATAGGCCAATATATCAATGAAACAGAATTGGAAGCTAAAAAAAAGTGCGGTCAACTTGTTCCTAACAAGAGCCCATGATTACTCGATAGGGAAATTGTCTTTTCAGTACTCTGCTGAGACAACCAGATACCCACAAGACAACCAGGAACTCATACACCCAACTCCTCATCACAACCAAGATTCCTTAAAAGAACAACCCTTCCAACACAAAAGTTAAACCTATAAAACTTAGAGAAACTGGGTCTTGAGTTGGACCTGGGGTTTCCTAGATTGATGCCAAGATGATAACAAAAGAAAAATAAATTATACTCTACCAAAATTAAAACCTTTTGTCCTTCAAGAACACCATCAAAAAAAGTGGGAAGGTGACTCACAGAATAAGAAGCAGCACCATATGAAAGGATGCTCAAGATCAATAGTCATTCGGGAAATGCAAATCACAACCTCAACAGACAGCACCCACACCCTCAAGTACAGCGAGAATCAAGGCAGCCCGTACCGTGTGTGGGCGACGATGTGGGAACTTGGAATCCTTGAGCACTGCTGATGGGATTATGATATGGAGCAGTAACTTTAGAAAACTACCTAGTCATTCCTCAAAATGACACATGGAGACTCACCAATATATACCGGAAAAGGAATGAAAACATGCACACACACACACAAAATTTGTATTTGAATGTTTCTAGCCCATTTTTCAACAGAGCCAAAGCTCAGAAACAACTCAAATGTGCATGTGGAATAGTGATACTCTAAAATATGACTTGGTAGCCAAAAGAATGAGGTACTGATGGTGATTCTTGATAATATTCAGTAACAACAACAACAGAAACTACATAATGCATGTTTACACACACTGGAGAAAAGCAGATCAGATCAGTGGTTGGGGTGAATGAAAGTCAAGAGTGGGTGATAAAGGGTGTGAGGTTTCTTCAAGAAATTAGGAAAATAATCTTGTCCTAGTTATTTAGTTAGTTAGTTAGTTAGTTAGCTGCCAACTTGAGTGGGGAGTCTTATTTGAGGGATTTCCCAGGTCAGATAGGCCTGTGAGCATGTCTGTGAGAAGGTTGTCCATACTAATAACTGATATAGAAGTTCCCAGCCCACTGTGGGTAGCACTGTTCCCTGGACAAGTGGTCCTGGGATGTATAAAGAATCTAGCTAATCAGAGTCTGCCCATGAACAAGCAAGAAACATCCTACCATGGTTTCTGGTTCAAGTTCTTTCTTGAGTTTCTGCCTTGACTTTCCATAGTGATGGACTATGACCTGGAATTGTAAGCTAAACAAATACTTCCCCTCACCCAAGTTACTTTTAGTCAAAGTGTTTTATCAGAGCATCAGAAAGGAAACTAGATAGGATCTAAATTTAGATAGTTTTTATAACGACAAAATTCTGTGGATATAGCTAAGAACTAAATTTTACATTTTAAAGTGAATTTTATGGTATGTGAGACATACTTCCATAAAAATATTTAAAAAGCAAAGATTAGATTTAAAGATACATTATAATTGCAAAATACAATAAATAAAAAAACAAGTTAAAAGTAAATGAATGAAAAATACATACTATGCTAACATTCAACTACAGAGTACAGGAATAGCTCTCAGCATAGGTTTCCAGGCAGGAAACATTGCTAGAGACAAAGAGAAACATTTCCCAATGGATGGTGATAGGTCAATTCAGAAAGACATAACAAAAGTTTGGATGAATCTAATAATATAGATTCGAAATATATAAAGCACAAGTTAAAAGAGCTGAAATAAATTATGGAAAAATTCTTTCACAGTAACCAGTGTCAATAGGGGCTAATAGTAAAGACCACCAAAGAATGCAAATAATTTCACCAAGCACTTACCAAATTCACTTCAATGACATGAGAAAAATCATGAAAATCAATGGCACAAAGTATACATTTTATTCTCAAGGGTATATTATTGGAGGATGGAACTAGAACCAGACAGCTTTTTTTAGGGTCACTTACCTCTACTCAATAGGTCATAGATAGTCCTGAAATCTCCATAACTTCCCCAAACTCCACCATCAACAGCCAGTTCAAATACATGAGTCTGTGGGGAACATTTTCCATTCAAACTATAATACAAACCATCTGAGTTCTGAATGCCAATTCTTATACTTATTCATATGGAAAATTGTACTAATCTTTCTGACTCTTTAGGTTAGTGCCTTGTTTGGCAATTTAATTTTTGGTTCTCTCTTTTATTTCATTAAATATTTAATATACATATTTTATATTCCTCTTTGATGATCCAGCACCTGGAATATGTATCCAAGCCTCTTGGGTTTAGCTAATTCCAGATGTAGTCAAGTTGAGCGGCAAGAATGGCCATCCCAGCAGCCATATGGAGACTCTGTCTCTACTGAGGACAATACCTCTTCATCAATGACAACCAGGCAGAAGCCAGTAGCCAAGGCCTCTGCTCTCAGCCCTCCCCACAGCTCCTTTACTGCTCAGTGCCTCTGCTTCACATCCCTTCCCACTCCATGCAGACTTCCTTGTTTCTTCCCTCTGTACAGTTCCTACCTGAAGCCTCTTTCCCATAATCTTCTCCATTATCTTATAACAAGTTGTTTCTATTCTTTTTTCTTCATCAGAAAACACTGGGATAAATAATTTTGGGGCATGTGTGCAAGTTTGTCCAGGAAAAATGCCCAACAGTAGAATTGCTGAGTTATGGGGAATGTGTTTTTCCCCTAAGATGTTACCAGAGTAGTTACCGGTTGCTGTATTGTCTACAGGGAATGAGGAGGTCCTTAGTTTTCCATCACTGGAAAGTGGTAATCCTGTTGTCAGAGTGACCACTAGGATATTCTCCAGTCATCCCTCCCTCTGATCTGCTCATAGGTAACAAGCAGCACAGTTAGGTTATCCTGGCCTCTTATAGACATTGGATTTTAAACCAGGGATCTGCAATCCTTTCTGAAGAGTGAGCTGAATCTATTGATTCTATTTTGTAGAAGAACAAGTAATAACTAATTTTATGTGTCGTCTTAATTTGACGATGAGATAGGCAGAGAGCTGACTAGATGTCGTTTTTAGGTAAGCCTAAATCAATAAGAAATATTGATTCAGGAATCTTCCCATTTCAAGTTTCTATGATAATGCCCATAGACAAACCTTCCAAAAGAACTGGTTTCTAAAGGAAGCCAATAGCATATGGATCTTTTAAAAAATATACTAAAAGCAGGCATAACCTCCCTGAAGGTTGTGAGTTCTCTAGAGAATTTCCATGTTCTTGTTCTTGATTTCTCTACCCCATTAATACCTGCAGTGGTAGATGACCCTCAGAGTCATATGGGTCTTCTGCCACTGGGGCTACCAAAGCCGTGTGGTGCAAGAGGTTCACACGAGAGTATGGCACAGAAAAAGCCCTGGTCCATAGGCCTGGTAACAGCTTGAGTAAAAACCCACAGTGGGAGCCTGGGGTGGGGGTGTTTCTAAGAGACCTGGTTTTCTGAATCTTATGGAAAAGTAAGACCCACTCTTAAAGATGCATCTTTTCTTTTTTTAAAAAAATAGAGTTTATTTATTTATTGTGTATATGGTATACAGAAGAGGGTACCAGATCTCATTACAGATGGTTGTGAGCCATCATGTGGTTGCTAGGAATTGAACTCAGGACCTCTGGAAGATCAATCAGTGCTCTTAACCTCTGAGCCATCTCTGCAGCCCAGGATGCATCTTTTCTAGCTATAGTAGTTTTGAAAGGAGAAGTGTAGCCAAAAATTCTGACTCTCTTCCACCCACAGTCCTGCAGTCACTTATAAAACAATTACCCAGAGACTTATATTAATTTCCAACTGTTTGGCTTATGACTCAGGCTCATTAACAACTAGCTCTAACAACTTAACCTATTTTTATTAATCTGTGGCTTTACCTGTGTCCCATTACAACTTGATTTCTGGGCAGCAGCCTGTAACGGCTCTGATTCCACCCTACTTTGTCTTTTCTCTCCGCTTGGATTTCCTGCCTATCTTTAAGCTGTCTTGCCATAGGTCAAAACAGTCATGAATGTGGATATGCAGCTCATTTCCCATATATGCTATAACCTTAACCAAGTCAAGTTCATAAAAGTGGCTACTAATTACCATTGGTTCCTCTCATCTGAGGGAGATGTCCTTTGCCAAAATGATCTCTGTGGGGGTGGCCACCTCCCTGTGGGTTGTGGTGTCTTCCAACTCTTCTCCCAGTTAGGCATCTCCAGAGCATGGTGTTTTAGATGAAAACCCGTGTTTTCAAACCATCACAATCGTGTGGTTCACTTGTCCGAAGTTCCAAAGCCATCTATGGAGACTCTCTGATGAACTTTAGTGTTTTCCCAGTGTTTGGTTTTTGCGTGTGGGAGAGACACACACATTCACTGCCAGGTGCCACATGAAAGTTTATTTTAGGGAGTTCAAATGCCCAGAGAACGGAGGGGGAGAAAGAAAGACAGAGGAGAGAGAGAGAAGGAAGGAAAGATGGAAAGATGGAAAGAAGGAAGGAAGGAAGAAAAGAAGAAAGGGGGAAAGGAAATAGGTACCTCGTGATATTTCTTTTTAAGAGAAGGGGTGGGCACAGATCTACATAGCCACACCTGGGGGCGTTCCCTTTGTTTGGCGGGCTCTACCAGGCACCATGTTGAGTCCACTGTGTGGCATGCACCGCATGGGGTCTCTGGAACACACTTACACCCAGAGCCAAGTCCACTTTCCATGGAGTTAAAGCTCCTGATAAGAGTATCACAGACTCTGAAGGCAATCACTTCACATGCCTATGACTGGGGAAGAAACAAAATGTGTTTGTAATATCTCTAAAGGGGCTGTATTTAAAGAGCTAATATTCATTTTGAGGTCCCCTAGAGCTAGAGTTACAAATGACTGTGAGCTGCCAGACACGGATGCTGGAACTGAACTCAAGAACATGCACTACTCCTGCAGAGGATCTAAGTGTTGAACCATGTCTCCAGCCCACTAAACTTGATCTGGCTGCCTGCATCTACTCACGCCCTTTCCTCATTCCATCCAAGTTGACTGTATCAAAACTCATCTCACAAAACCCCAGCATCATAGTTGTCATATTTGGGATTCTACCAACTTAACATCCTGGCTTAAAAATCCTGTAGATTCTGATGTCACCCTCCAAAGATGATTTTTTTGTTTATACACCCACTCATAGAAAGGACTATAAGGAGGAACATTTTTAAAAACATCATTAAAGGAAGCTAAGAAACTAGAAATTTGTTTCCATACTGAGAGAATAAAAGAGGAAATGACAAATTAAATATCCAAATGCCACCTTCTTATTCACTTAAAAGTCTGCCATCAGGATGATTCGAAAATGCCAGATAAGGTCTTATGGGCTTTTCGTTAGGAAATGGGACATTTGAAATATTTGCTGAATTTCTTTTCTCCTTTTAGCCTTTGAAATCTAAAGGGTTGATTGTGTAGCCCAGGCTGGTGGGAAGCTCATGAGTGTGAAGCTCATGATCCTCCTGCCTCAGCCTCCTGAGTGCCGAGAGTTCAAGTGTCTGCTGCACACATGCCCAGGCATCTTTCTTCCCTTGACTGAGAAGGACAGCAGTGTAACAGGTATCCTGTATTGGTTATCTTTCTCATGGTGACCTAATACCTAACGTGAAACAAATGAAAAGAAGTAAGATTATTTTGGATTATGGTTTGAATGGAATAGTCCATCATAATGGGGTAGGCGCGTGGTAGGAGAATGAGTCCTCTGGGCACGTTACATCCTCAGTTAGGAAGCACAGTAGCCACTGTGATATTTATTTGTGTGTTGAGGGGTTGCCCGTGGAGGCCTGGCAGGGTGTCAGATACCCTAGAGCTAGGGTTACATGGCTACTGGAAATGGAACACAGGTCCTCTGGAAGAACAGCTAGTGTTCTTAATAGCTGAGCCATCTCTCTAACCCAGGAGGCACAGTGTGAATAGAAGACAAGCCAAGAAACCTGTGAGTCCGCCCTCATAACCCATTTTCTACAGCGAAGTGTCTCCTCCTCCTCCTCCTCCTCTTCTCCCTGAACATCGATCCTTCTCTCATATATTACATCCTGACCACAGTTTCCCCCTTTCTCTACTCTTCCAAGCTCCCTTGTACCTCCCCCCTCCCCCAGATCTGCTCCCCCTCCATTTCCCTCCATGTTCTTCCAAGAGACAAAAAACAAACTCAACAAAACAGGATACAAAAAGACATAATAGAAAAGCCCTCATATCGAGCCTGAGCAAGGCAACCCAATAGGAGGAAGATTTCCAACAGCAAATAGTCAGACGCACCCACTCCCACTGTTAGGAGTGCCACAAAAGCATCAGCTAACAGCCATAACATATACATAGGGACCTGGTCCAGAGCCACGCAGGCCCCATGCCTGCCCCTTCGATCTCTATGAGCCCATGTAAGCGCTGTTTAGTTGATTCAGGGAGCCATGTTCTCCGGCAACACTTACGACTCCTACAAACCTTCCCCCCCCTCTTCTGTGGGATTTTCTGAACTCCAAGGGAAGAGATAACCAATGGATATCTCCAATTCTCTCTCTCTCTCTCTCTCTCTCTCTCTCTCTCTCTCTCTCTCTCTCTCTCTCTCTCTCTCTTATGTCTGGTTGTGGGTCTCTTCACACACTCCCATCAACTGCTAAAGACAGTTTCATTAACTTGAGGTCCATGTCATGAGAAGGAGCCCATGCCCTCACAGCCTACAGGTTGAATGGCCTGGAGACCAAGGACCCGTGCCTTGTCCAGCCGTCATCAGAGGCACCGTTTCTAAAAGGTTCAACAACCTTCCAAAATAGTGACAACAGCTGAGTGGGGACCGAGTATTTAAGTGTGAGCCTGTAGACGGCACTTCCCACTGAAGCAATGACATTCTGCCCCTAGACTCTTCAAGCTCAGTCATCTCCTAACACAAATATATCCAGTCCAACTTCAAAAGTCTTCATGGTCTGAAATCGTCCAACGTTGTTGAAAAGTTCAGCATCTCATTTAAGATCAAGGACGTTTAACTGTGAGTCCTTGTAAATGTAAGCTACATAACTACATTTCTTTTTTTTTAAATGAATTTCTTTCAATAACTTATCTATTTTCATTTTATGTGCATAAGTGTTCTGCCTGCATGTACTGTGTAAGGGTGTCAGATCTTGGAATTACAGACAGTTGTTAGCAGCCATGTGGATGCTGGGAATTGAACTCAGGTCCTCTGGAAGAACAGTCAGTGCTCTTAACCGCTGAGCCATCTCTCCAGCCCCATGCATTGGCACGTAGTAAACACTCCTGCTCCAAAAGATAAAGACAGAAGCAGAAGACTGGAGCAATATGAGAACAGCAGAAAAATACCAAAACTTTCAAGTCCATATCTGGCACCTAGGATTCACGATAGAATCATCTGTGCTCCAACAGTCTGTAGGAGTCCTGCCCTCCAGTTCTGCTGCCTACCTTATATGTAATCTCCCACCCACTGCAGCTACTGCCCATGCCCGCAGCCTTCCCGAGTAGATGTCCTACAGTCTTAGTATTTCCAACATCTTAGTGTATCCGTTAAGGATACACTTAGCTTAGGCTTCACCTTTCAGTGCCGTTTCAGGGCCTCCTTACAGGGAAACCAACCCTATACTACCCCATAGTAGCCTTCTGAACCCTTGGTGCAAGCCTCCATGACCTCCACTCTTTTTTCCTTTGTGTCTGTGAATCCAGCACCATGCAAATAACAATGCCACAATTCACTTCTAGTATGAGACATGGCCTTCCCCTCTTGGACCATAGTTGGCACAGCCTCTGTGTGCCTGTGTGTCTGGATCTGAGAAAACACTTTGCCCAGATAATTGTATTCAAGCAGGGAATTCCTTCAGAGGCATTCTCAGAATATACATTTTTCAGATTGGGGCCTACAGTGGATGGCATCTTTCCCTCAGCCCACCTTTGCTATTGTCTCAGTGCAAAGCACATGGTGTCTCTTTATGGTGCTAGTCTCTTTAGTGACAGCTGATGCTTTGACACTTGCCTCCAGTCTTTAAACTCATTCACACCCTTTTATACACCAAAAGGCATATTTCTTGTGTCTTTTTGTGACAGAATAAGACAAGTTTCTCCATTGTATTCTTGCCTAGGCCATTTCAGGTTTATCTGGAATTTGATCTTCTTTATGGAAAATTTCATGGAAAACTACTCAGCTCTATTCTAGGACACTGTCTTAGTTAGGGTTTCTATTGCTGTGAAGAGACACCATGACCATGTCAACTCTTATAAAGGAAAACAACTAATTAGGTCTGGCTTACAGTTTCAGAGGTTTAGTCCATTATCATCATGATAAGACTTGATGACACATAGGCAGACATGATACTGGAGAAGAAGCTGAGAGTTCTTCATCCTGGTCCACAGGCAGTACAAGGAGACTGTGTGCCACACTGGACATAGCTTGAACATATGAGACCTCAAAGCCTGCACCCACAGTAACACACTTCCTCCAACAAGGCCACACCTTCAAATAGTGCTACTTCCTATGGGCTAATATGTGGGTTTAAGGAGGCCATTCCTATTCAAACCACTACAGAACCCAAGGTCAAGATGTCATAGCTAACTTATCTTAACTTCTGTTAAATTCCATTTGTCAAGCCCCTTCCAGCTAACTGATTATCTCAGCTTCTGTCAAATTGCTTGCTTATATGAAGCTATCTCCACCACCAAGCTTCTGAGTGAGATGCCAGGATGTGGGTTCTGTCTTCAAAAACCTCATTTTCAGAATGCTCCTGGATTTGTACATGGGTCACTGAATAGCTAGGTGTAGTCCCAGCCAACTGTCATAAAGGCATTCATTCAATTGACTATAAACTGTGTTTGAATGGTCATCTCTGATCAACTCTCTGTAACATTTTGGGTCCACCTGTTTTATGTTTCTCATTGTATAAGTCCTCGATGAGATCACTGAATATTAACCAAGCCACAACATGTAGGCTATCTTGGCTTGAACACTTTTCCACCAAACCTATTGTATCATTACTTTTGAATTCAGCCTTGCTCTGGTTCTCATGACACTGACAGATGCAGCCAGTTTGTTAGCCAGAATGAAACACAAATGGTTTCTACCACAGTTACTAACAGGCCTCTCGTTCTTCCCCTAAAACCTCATGAACTAGGCCTTCAACGTCTTCATCTTTCTTGGCATTCTTGTCTTTCAGACTCCTGCTAATGGCTCATTAAGCTCTGTCTACAACAGTGTAGAGCAAAACCTCGTGTACATTCTCCCCACATACCAGTTCCAAAGGCTCACAAACCACACAGTGAGACTTATCACACTATTGACCCCACTCCTGGTACTAAATCCATGTATTAGATATTTTTTTTATTGCTATAAAACCAAATATCTAACAAAAAGCAAAAAAGAAGCAACTGAAGGGAGAAAAGATTTCCTTAGACTTACAGTTTGAGTTCTTGTGACTGGGAAGGCCAGGAGAATATAACCTGAAACTGTGAACCAAATGAACCTTCTTTCTAAATCACTTTTGCCAGGTATTTTATCATAGTAATGACAAAATAGCTATATAATATACTCCCTTCAGTCTCATCATCCTCCATGCCTCTGCCCAGAGTTTTGCTTAAAGATGGATTGAATAATATGCAGCCTTTCACTGGGCCGCCAATTGTGGCTGCTAAGGAACGCTGGCATGGTCTTTACTTCCAACACTCTAATTATGGCCTTCAACAGTAACTATACCTCCAAAATGGGGAAACTGTCACAAATTAGGAGATCTTCAGGGTGTCTTTTCTCTAAAAACATGTCTTCCTCATGGAACAATTTGGTTTTGAGTTGTGAGGAAAATGAAGATTGTGAGCTTCTTGCTTCATATTTCATGAGCTTATAGTCTATTCAAAACCAAGTTATTTGTTGTTCAGCACTGTGAGTCACAGGCTAACTAGCCCACGTGGTTCTGCCATTCTCCTGTATAACTCTCATCTTGCTATAGGTGTTAGTATTTTGTGCATGCGAGAGACACGAAACATTTGCTGCCAGGCACCACATAGAGGTTAGAGGGTTCGGATATCTGGAGAAGGGAGGGAGAGGAGAGAAAGGAGGAAAGGAAGAAGGAAAGAGAAAGCAGAGGGGGATGGGCAGGGGCGGGGGCAGGGCGGGGGACCCACTGTCACTTGTTATTCCTTTTTAAAGGAGCGGGTGGGCAAACAGCCACACCTGGGGGCGCACCTAGGAACACGCTCTGCAGGCAGGGGTGCACTCAGCAAACTCGAGCAGTGTCTGGAACACACCCACAATAGGTTCATTGAGATTACATATATCTGCTGCTGCTGCCCCTGGTTTTACGTAGATCCCTGTCCTTACATTGGTATAGCTTGTACATTCCCACTGAGCTATCTCTCCAGCCCTGCTTTTGTTTTAGTGAATAGGGACTTGTTCTGTAGCTCAGAATAGCTTAGAGCTCATGGTCCACATGCCTCAGTCTTCCAAACACTGGGATTACGGGGCTACCACCTCTTATCCCTTGAAGTACAGTTTCTGATGAATGTTTATGTCTTCCATACTTTTACAATGCTATTAAAAAAAAAAAAAAAACCTGTATGTCAGATCATCCTAAATCACGGGTTGTTAGTATGATAGTATGATGTCTTGTCACTTGAGGGTAACCATCATGTTTAGTTTTTAGGTTAAAACAAGATAAGTCTGATGCATATTAAACTAGCTTGGGTTATATATATATATATATATATATATATATATATATATATATGTATGTGTGTGTGTGTGTGTGTGTGAGAGAGAGAGAGAGAATGCAATATACTAGTTTGAAGCAAAGTACCATTTACACATGCGAAATCATTCTCACTGCAGTCTGTTGTCACACCCTAAGCTCCTGTAGGCACTAAATGGACAGCAATACCTCTTTGATTTCAGGGAATCACTGATTAAATAAACCATACATCCCTGTCTGGCTTTTCAGGGCTCAAAGAGAGCCCATGCCACGTAAGAAAGAAGGTTCTAGGGAAATCGGTTTCACACACAATGCAGCAGAATGATTGGCAGGCTGATTATTAGTCTGGGTTAGCCTCATCTGGCCTTTTTTAAAGTGCAATATGGTACACATACCCTGACATATGAATGCAGAACTCCTCGACAGGTCCTACACAGGAGACAATGGAGCTGGCAGCCTGACACCGGAGCAGCTGGGAGGGGAAGGCTTAGTTCCTGCACATTAACATGCTTGACATTTGGTATCTAAAGGGAATAACTAATAAGTAAGCCACCAACGAGGACACGTCGCCAACGATGACATGCTGCAATGACAGCTTTTATTAGCAGCCAGTTAATCCTCCACCACAGCTCTGTCCTCTCAGGCCATCTGGTGTTAGGCTCTTATTTGGTTATTTTTATTTTCCTGGGGCTTGAACTTGGGACACTTGCCCCTGCTAGTGTCACTTTTAAAGCCAGCTCAAGGGCTCTGACCACAGCCGGCTGGTTGAAAGTGATTTAACACAAATTTCTGTTAGAGGATGAAAGAGGGGGGCTGGAGAGATGACTCAGTGGTTAAGAGCACTGACTGTTCTTCCAGAGGATCTGAGTTCAATTCCCAGCATTCACATGGCAGCTCACAACTGTCTATAATTCCAAGATCTGACACCCTTACACAGTTATACATGCAGGCAAAACACCAATTCACATTAAATAAATAAATATTTAAAAAAAAAAAAAGAAAGAAAATGAAAGAGGATGGAGATTTTAGCAGGTGACCTTAAAATTGGGGTTTATCTGCATGGAGTCAGCTAGTCATCTTGGATGTAGTGTGATGGAGGATACCTATCCATGATTACCTCTTCCCAGAACCAGTATGTGTAGTCTCTCTGTCTAGAGTGGAACCAAGCCACACTTACAGAACAAAATCTACTATATGACCCACAACTTGACATATCCTGGGGACAGAAAAATAAGACTATTTAGGGATGGTGAGATGGCTGAGCAATTAAAGGCACTTGCCACCGAGTCTGAAAGCCTGAGTTCCATCCCTAGGACCTGCACAGTAGAAGGAGAGAGCTGATTCCCACATGTTGTCCTCTGACTTCACATTTACACCATGGCATGCAGGCAGTCACCCATATACATGCACATGGACACACAAAGACACACAAAATAAGTAAATAAAGAGTGTAGTTTTTTCTTTAAAAAAACCTATTTAGATATTACTTTAAGGTAAAAGCTGACTGGGAATCCCTTACATGATAAATCTCATGAAAGGAACACAGACTACAGTCCAAATAAGTATAGTGTGGTCAGCATTGGGGAGATAATGCCTTCTTTCCCATGGGATTTTGAGGGAAAAAAATATCCAGAACTTAAAGTGCCTTAGGTTGTATCCTATTTTGAAGCTAACAATTCAGCTAGAAATATGAGATAAATGTTTATAGGGCCTCAAAATTTATATATTGAAACCATGACACCAATGTGGCATGCTTGGATATGATGCCTTAAGGAATAATCAGACTTAGCATGAGAACTCATGCTGGGTATTAGAACCCTTAGAGTAAGAGACCCACGAGTTTGTTCCCCATAGCAACATCACCTTCATGTGAAGACCCAGTGAGGAGGCAGCTCCCTGCGGACCAGGATGAGAACTCTCTCCAGGACCAAAGTATGCTGGTACTTTGCTCTTGAACTTCCTTCCACCTTGCAGAGCTCTGACAAATAAATGTCCATTCTTTAAGCTACCTGATGTACGGCAGTGTGTGTGTGTGTGTGTGTGTGTGTGTGGCATTTGTGACAGAAGCCCAGGGTCATTAAGACTGTCAGCCACAGTTTCATAGATGTTGACAGATGACACAAGAGAGGTCAGAGAAGACACCTTGTTACTCAGGTTCTTATTGCACTGGGACTGTCCACTTCTGTGTGGCTCTCCAAGCCTGATTTCTAGGTTGAGACAAAGGTCAGTGAGGATTCATTACAAGAGAGGTGCCCTACCTCTGTTATAGAATGTCTCTGCTCATAAATGTACAAAAGTGCAAGGCATCCCTGGGGCATCGTCTCCAACAAAGGCCTCCAAACAGAGGCCAACTCCCTACTAGAGGATGTTACAACTGTTCAGTGACTTTGGACTCACTAAATGTGGGCAGAGAAGCCACAAACACAGTTTCCAGTGTTTACACCTATAACAGTTCAGATTTATCCAGAAAGTCTACATTTGTGAATTCTACCTCTTCTGGTTCCTGGACACTCTAGTGTCTGCTGTTGACAGTCATATACAGAGTCGTATGCCATAAACAGACTCCTCAAGTGTCCCCACCTTGAAAACAAAGCAAAGGTAATTTGAAAGGAGAGGCAGCACAGATGGAGCCCGAGCTGAGCTCTGCCACAGGCACCTGTCTATTCAGGCACTTGAGAAGAAGACCATGCCATGTTCCTGACTGACTTCTGGTAGCTAGTTCTCCGTAAGTGCTCATGAGAAAGTGCTGAATGAACAAATAAACTCATAAATGGATATTTGTAATATAAAGTTTGCCATAGAGTTCTGATGCCTCTGTGATTGCTTTTCTATGCCAATGTTCAGAATATGTCTTACAACCCCAAATGTGTCTCACGGTTTTGAGGGGAAAAATGCTTCCATTTTCCTTTCCATGAGTTCTTTCTCCATCAATCTACTGTGGCATTGTGGCTTTGGAGACTAACAATGGGATCTTTAGGATATGGAACAGGGTGAGTATGTGGAGAAGAGGACTTTAGAGTTGATGGCCTTGTGCCCCACCTGCATGTTACTATCTTTGCTTCCTGTATGCGGTGATGATGTGATCTCCCAGCTTGCTTCCATGCCATCCCCACCATCATGGATTCTAACCCTCTGAAACCGTAAGCCAAAATAAATTCTCTTCCTTACATTCCTTCTGGTTCATCACAAGCAACAGAAAAGTCCAAGGAAGAATAAAATTTACCAGAAGGAAGTTCTGGCAACCCACAAAGTGCAGATACCCTCAATACTGAAATCCTTTGTTTTATTTAGTGTGTCTATCTGTATTTGTGAGCATGTGTGTTACTGGGAATTGCGCTCAAGGCCTTGTGCATGCTAGAGAAGTACTCTACCCCTTGCCTACACCCTCAGACTCTGAATCCAGTTTCTATCCCACCCTCTGGGCTCGGGACATTCCTGAATCCTGACCCACTCTATTAGCTGACACTATAGAGTCCTTCATTAGAGCTCTTTGGACATCCCCAGGGCAGGACAGAAAGTCTCCCATCTGCCAGCCCCAAAAGCTTTACACAGTTACAGCATGAATGACCTTATGCCAAACCCTTCCCCCTGGACCCAACCCCACCCTTGAGTCTCCACAAGGTGAGAGGCTCTCCCTGCTGCTAAGGTACTTACTTATTCACTGTGTCTCTCTTCTAGGTTCCACATGTTTTCTCCCTTGCCTCACTGACTTGGCCAGTCTGCTGGTGTCCTTGGATACCACGAGAGATACACCAAGTTGTTGAGGGATGAGTTAGTCTCTCCCTAACTCTGGCACCTGTTTGCATCACAGTCTTGAGTGAACATTCGTGGATTTGCATTCCTCAGCCTTTGACCCTGGCTCCACCCTCTAATCAGGGCATACAGCTCACTGCAGTGGGGCATAGCAGAGCACTAACCATTCAGATCACCACACTCCCCATGTCTCCTACCCACTGTCCCTGCTCTGATGCCTCCTGACTGGAGTCACACACACGATTTTAACAGAATAACCTTCCCCTCCCATCTGCTGTCAGGGAGAAGCAGACCCAGATCAGCCCACCTGAGATGCCTGAGGGGTTTTCACTATTTCTAGAAGCTCAGAGAACACCGGAACAGACAATTGTATCCTGACTTATAGGCTAGCCCAGTCTCTATCTTTTGCTTACCTGATTAAGTCAGGTTAAGGTCAACATCAAAGGCTGCCTGTGGGCATGTGAGAAAATAAATAGGGTCAACGATTTCCTCTCATAATAGTGAGAAATAAAGGAAGATGCAAACCATTCAAGCCCAGATTCGTGTTCTGTTTTCAGCAGAAATAAAGCATTTGCTTCAACAGCCATGTCCTCTGACCGCCAGTCAGCAGATCAAGGAGGGTAGGAAGACAGGACGAGGCCCTGGCAGGATGAGTCTCCTCAGGAACAGTCTGCCCTTCACAGTGAGGAGAGCAGGCCTCGGAATCCTGATCAGCTTTAGGGTGAAGGTCTGTGTTTATGGGGACATCTGGTCACAGCAAACTAGACCAAGAAATTCACAGCCAGATTCTACACCAGCAATGTCAGCAAGGACTCACAATTTATCTCATTCCCTTTCACCAAAGTCCAAGCAATGTCTCCTTGACATTAAAAATAGAAGGTAGATAGATAAATAGATAGATGATAGACAGATGGTAGATAACAGAGTAATAGGGTGATAAGAAGATGAGGAATGATACACAGAGAGAGAGAGAGATGATAAAGCAACTCTATCATGCTAACCTAAATAAGAACTGAGAAGGTGCTCTTAGAAAAATAATATTTATTTGGGAATGAGTTACAAGAAACAGCAAATCAGCATGCAGATGCAGCACAAGTGTACCCAGAGAAGTTAGAAAAAATGAAAGATTTTAAAAATGAGTGAGGGGGAGAGAAAAGAGAGAGAAAGATTCGTGTAAATTTAAAACAAAACAACCGTGGTTGCAGGAAGCTCATCACAGGATTCACATCATTTCGTTTGTGGAGACAGCATGTTAGATCAGTGGTTTTTTTACAAGAAGCTTTATAAAATCCCTTTTGAGGCTCCTATTGCTGGGCCCCTGGCATCTCGATGGCTACGTTTCCATGGCTACATTTTTAGCAGAGCTGAACACAAGTGACTCCATTTTGATTTTCCTTACATTCACATGGGGGAAATCAGCTAGCCATCCAATCCAGCTGGTGCTGCACTGTACCAAGAGCTAGGACAGCTTCAAGAATATAAATCTAGGACTAGAAAGATGGGTCAGTGATTAGAAACACTTGTTGCACTTACAGAAGCCTGGGGTTGAGTTCTCTGCATCCACAGGTCTTCCACAACTGTTTGCAACTTTATTTCCAAAGGATACAATGCCCTCTTCTGGCCTCCATGGGCAATGCTTGCAGGAGGTACATAGATAGACACATAGGTAAAATAGCTATACGTATAAAGTAAATGTAAATACATCTTTAGAAAGGAATATAAGACAGGAGTAGTGATGCCAATTTTAATCCTAGAACTCAGAAAGCAGAAGCAGGCAAATCTCTGTGAGGTCAAAAACAGCCTGACCTACACAGTGAGTGTCAGGACAGCCAAGGCTACATAATAAAGAAACCCTCTCTGAAGAAAGAGGGGGCTTGGAGAAAAAGAATATAAATATGGGAGAAAATTACTATTTCCTCTCTTTAAGAACTGTATTACAGGGGCTGGAGAGATGGCTCAGAGATTAAGAGCACTGACTGCTCTTCCCAGAGGTCCTGAGTTCAATTTCCAGCACCTACATGGTGGCTCACAACCATAGTGGCTGACGCCCTCTTCTGGTATGCAGGGCACTCATACATAAAATATAAATAATTTTTAAAAAAAAAAAAAAAAAAAGAACTGTATTACATTCTAAAGGGCCACTATTTTCAACTCAACTGATCAACTATCCATTATTTCAGAAATCAGGTTTATCACTGCCTTATTATTGAGATATTGTTCAAATTATTTACTGGGAATTGATATGAAAGATTAATATTTATTAAGGAGTTTATATAAATACTTGCTGATATAAAATTAAACCTTAAGGCAATTTTTAAAGAGTTAAACTGCTCTACACAGTGGCAGTGATCCTCCCTCCAAAAACACAAAATCAAACAAAAATGGCAGGCAGTGTGCAACCAGACCTCAAAGGGGCTAGCAACGCCCCTACAGGGGTCCTGTCCTGCAACTTCAAAACCATGCCTAGGTCTTGCTCAAAAGTGCCTAAACCCGCCACACTGCTTGGTTTGATTTTTTTTTCTGGGTGTTTTTGCATGTGCCTCTGCAGATATTCAGTGACAATTTTGACCTCGAACTGTGAAATGGGTTCTCATCACTTTACTGATATTTGACATCTGACAAAGTCCTTGCTTTGGGAGCTTCCTGTGCATTCTAGTTGGGTTAGCAATACCCTTTGCCTCTGCCCTCTTGCTTGTCAGTTGTGTCTGCTGACATTATCCAATGCTGTCTGCAAGGTAAACGTCGCTTGAGTTAAGAAGCAGTATTCTGAGATAAGGCTATGCTCTGTCACTCATACTAAACGTTAGATGTATTTTTAAACTGCTACAGGATGTGTAATCACACTGTGACACCTCAAGACTGCGTTAATAAAGTCAACCTTGAATCAGAGGATAGAGCCAGTGTCTAATTGACAAGAATCAGTCATAGAAAACATGGAGGACCCAGGATGGATAGAGAGGCACAGGAAGAAGTAGGGAGGGACTTGGAGATTCACAGGCTTTTTGGTCTGGAAAGTGTGGAGAGAGGGTCAGCTGGTCACTCCTCCACAGATTCTTGGGTTTTCACTGACTCCTGAATCTTTATTGGTATTAGAACAACTAAGGAAAAGCAACACAAAACTCTCCAGAAATTAGAAAAATGGGCTTGTTTTCTCATGATGGTCCTTCCTAGATCTGTGCAGGAAATGGGGAAAACATCAATTATGTGTGAGCAAGTCCCTCTGTGGGGCAGAATAAGCCATCAAATGGGCCATTTTTAGGCAAACAAAGATTTAACATGTAAGTTATTTATGCATCTAGATTAGTCTGTGAAGAGCCGCCTGAAATAGTGGGTCACGTGTTCAGTGTCTAGAGTCTGTAATGAGGTGAAGAAGGCCCACCCAACTCCTGTACCAGTGTGACAGCGATGTTCTGGAGACCTAAAGTATCTTGAAAGAAAATGCTCTCTGTTCAAATACTGGATTTCTCTAATCACACTCAAACGTTGTAGGAGACAGAGTACAGTCGCTCAGCAACTTGTGACATCCAAAAGGTGCCGAAGCACACACAAAATAGATTCAATCACAAATGTTCATATCCTGGCAATGAGTGCAGAGGCATCCCCATGTGTGAGACCAAAAGCCTTCTTACAAGAGTATCAACTACCTCCACCCACCCGTCCCAGCCAACCTCCACCTGACTCATTTAGCAATCTGACAAGTCTATGAGCCCTTCCTCAGAAAACATTTAAAATCCCTAAGTTAAAACACATAGTTACAAACTATACTTCTAATATTGAAGTCTTTTATTCTGTAATATAGTGCTTTCCGCCTTCCTGTATTTCTTCTTTCTCTGTCTCTCCTCGTCCTTCCCATCTTCCCAACACTCTTTATCAACAGGCTCAGCGCAGACTGGCTTCAGACTCAGGATGCCCCTGCCTCATCCTCCTGAGTACTGGGATGACAAGTATATTCCCTAACACCTAGATTTCCTTGTTTCTTTATGAATGCCTTAACTCACATCATAATCACTCCACTTTAAAGGTGTAATAATCACATGTGATATCACTCTGAGATGTTTGCCTTTAATATAATGTAACACACATTTTTGTCTGTTTTGAAGTCACAAGCATTATCATTACCAGTAAAGTTTATAATCTATGTGCTATTATGGGAAAAATTCAATTTTAGGGAGAGGGTGTTTGAAATAAAAATTTAATTCTCTACCCAAGCTCATGAGCCTTTTGAATTTGAAGCCTCGTGGTCTGCATCCCAGGGAAGGAGCTCTGTCTCCTTCAACACATTGTCCAACAGGTGTTTAAAAATGACCAGTCACAAATTCTAGTGGGTTATTTTTAGAGAAAAGCATTTTTGCTCCAACCAGAACAATCAGTGTCTTTTCTGGAATATTCTGACAGAGGTCTCAAAACTGATTTTCTCTTACACAGAGGATATTGTGAGAGTGTTTATTTTTAATTAGAAATGTAGCACTTCTGAACCCTATCTTTATTGGTCACTTCTACAGATCAACCTGTGTGGGCCACAGGCTGCCCAGATATGCATTGCTAGCAGTGTTCTGGGTTTGTCTCAATGACTGTTTGGATATTAACGTTGGAATCAGAACACTGAATAAAACCAGTTGTTCTCAGCACTGGGGGGCCATCCATCTATTGCAGGAGTGCCCTCCTGTCTTAATATGAGACGCCAATCTTCTCCTGACCTTGAATAAGGATTCAGACTGTGACTTGTTCCATTGGCTTGTCCACTTCACAGATTTTCAGACATGGACAGGAACAAAGCTCCCAAGGGACTCCAGCCTGCAGCCACAGGTCTCAATGCTCCCAGCCCCAAGACTGCATGATCCAGTTCCCTATAACAGATGGGTAGGGAGGTAGACAGACAGACAGACAGACAGAGAACTCCAATTATGACACTAGCCAAGCCTGACATCCATAGTTCATTTGTAATAGTGTAGCTGTGGCACAGAACACAGACAAAAAGCTTGCAGAGACCTGTCATTTATAACATCATAACCCCAGGCAAAAAGGACTTAGAAAATGACACGGGGAAGAGGGGGAGACTGAACCTATTCTATGGTGTGAATTGATGCGGGTTTCCCATGTGGCAAACGTGTAATCCTGTAAGCTGCAATGGTACAAAGTATATTGGTAAACCGACACATACTTTTAAGCTTGTTAAAAGAAGAGTTAGGGTGTGAAAAGACCCTTCCCTTATCTCCTCCAGACCCCCCTGTTCTGGGTCAAGCTATCCCATGGTTCTCAAACAGCAGAAGGTGTTTAGAACTTTGTGTCTTTGAGAACAGGTAGAAGGGAGGAAGAGGAGGCTAGACTGGGAAGGAAATGAGAGAGAGCAATGCATCACATATATGCACAAAGTGTTGAAGACCCTATTAAAACCGAAAGTACAGCTACTGCAAACCATTTTTGAGTTGTGCAGAATAACCGAGGACCCACCCAATGGCTCTACCACTGAGATGTCATTGTTCTAGACGGAAGAAAGGAAACCTCGAAGCTGAGTGCTCCCTTCACAGTGTCCATGTCAGTTCAAAATGACCTCACCCAGAAGTACTTCCTTGTTGCTGTCCAATTAACCCCCACAGCAAAGCCCTGTGAGGGTCTTCCTCCTCTTCCCATTCTCAGGTGCCTTTTCCACATGCACTGTCCAGTCATAGGTCGCCTGTGATTCTGGTGTTTGAGTATCCACATCCGTCCATCAGCTCCAGGCATTTCCAGGAAGAGAATAAGTCCAAGGACCCAAGAAGAAACGCTTGAGGGTGGATCTGATGTTTCTGGTTCACCTGCAGCATCTGGGAAAAGGTCTGCAGATCCCTAAGGCTGAAAGTGTCTGGAGCAACTTCAAGCTAATGAAATAATCAAATCAAAATTAGAGCTATTTAGATCGTGTCTGTGAGACTGTCTACTGGCTCTCTGATTAGAACGCAGCAGAGAAAACCTTTCTTGTAACTTGGCCCTTCTCATTCTGGGGGTGGGAAACACATTTCAAAGATGAGCTTAAGAAGGAAAACAGCCTGCACCCCGGGAGGTGAATTCTAGACACCTCCACCCCCAGCACCTCCTGCCTGGCTTGAGCTGAAGTTGTTTTGAGTCCATTGTGCTTCCAAATCCAAAGAATCGGGCTATTTTATTTGGCTTTGGGTCTATTGCTCAGGCAGTGCTACATGTCTGCTGCTGCCTGGCCAAGAAAGTGAACTAGAAGAGATTAAAAACAGATCTGTCTAGTGAGCAGGTGCTGCACATTATCTAATAGCAAACTAAATATAAAAAAGAGACTAATTAGAGTCCTGGCATGCCTCCTGCTGGCTTCCTAGTGCTTTAACCCTTGAAGGTGCATCTAATAGAAGAACAGAACTCACTGAAAGAGGAGTCTGTGATTTCACACTTGGACACTTGTGCATGTAGGAGGGGATTTGGGGGAGGGTCCAGGAGGGGACTGGTTTTGTCTGGCAATGTCAAACAATGATAAACATTAATAACAAAATTCCAGCCTTCTATAACCTTGACCCTCAAAGCATAGGGCTCAGGTAGCTCAGGTAGAAATGAAGTCTTGGGCCCCACCCTGGAGGTACTGAATTAGTAGAGCCTATATGTCTAATAATGAGCTTTAGTTGGCTCCTCCGTGGACTGGAGGAGAATGGATTGAACTTACGGTAGTATAGGAGTGGGTGAGGCTGAAGGAAAAGACAGATGAGATTTTTGGCAGCTGCCTAAGGCAGAGTCAGTACATTTCCCTCATAAAGTTCTGGACAGTAAATATTTAAACTCCGCAGGCCTCATGGCCTCTATTATAAGCAGTGAGCTCTCTCTGCTACAACACAAAGGCAGCCACAGGCATTACACAAACAAATGACCATAGCCAAGTTCCAATAAAACTTTATGTCTAAAAGCAGACATAGGGCTCCTTTGACTCATATGTAGTAGTATACCTGGCCCCTATTTTGAGAACACACATGTGTCTTCATGCACTATAGAACATTCTAGACTAGCTATGAGTTTGATTCTACTTGATCCCAAGACTTAAAGTCTCACTAGATCTGTCAACCAGACAGAATTCTTGTTCTTCAGTGACATATGATCTAGTTGTATTTCCCATATACATTTCTTATTCTGAAAGTTGTAACAAATTCAGGTCATTGCCTAATGAAGCATTCCTAATGAAGCATGTGACTGGAGATACTCTCAGTTATCTTCTGAGAACCCTTAGGAGTCATGAGAATGACATCAGCCTTCACTGATGGGACAGCTCCACAAAGACAGTAAGTGATAGTCTGCTATTGGTGTCTTCTCACCTCACATTTTGTCTTTATTGCCATAGCAATCCCCATCAGTCCATCCACCATCCTGAGGCTTGCACCAGCACATCTCTCTGCCAGTCTGATACATGGGGATCTGGATCTCAGAGCACTATAGAGAAAGGATTAACAGGCAGGAGCCCTGTAACCCTGATTCTTCAAGAACCATTGCCTTAAGTGGCACCCCAAAGATTGCTTAACATACATCTTTAAAGAGCTCTTAACTACTTCTGGGCTCGTTTCACTTTGCCTTAGGGTGGGTCTCAGAAACAAATCCTGAGATTTTTAGTGCAGAAGTAACTCTCTGTCACCCCCTGGTAAGGTTGTGGTAACTTGATACAGAAGGAAGAAAGCCAGAGAAGACTATGCCATGGCAGGATCACAGGCAATGAGAGCTGTATACTGTGATATCCTGGGGCCAAAGGGGTGCCTGTCTTAAAATCACCCTACCAAAGAAAATAGAAACTGGGAACTTACATATTTAACTTCATCAGTCAGGGTGTGATGGACAGATGTTCCCACTGATGGAAAGAAACAAGGGTTATGACTCCCTGGGACATGTGTCCAGCTCGTCACATGTGTAACATGCAGCAGACACTGAGGCTGGAGGATGACCTCTGGCAGGGTTGTAGGAGCTAGAAGATGGTGGTCAGCTTAGCACCAGGAAAATGGTGAGCACCTAGAGGTCCCAGCAATATCTGCCCTGTCCTCTCTTGCCACCTCTCTCTGAACATATAATTGAGTAGAATCATTACAGACACAGTAAATCTGTGTCGGCGTGGGTTGCATTCAGTTGCAAGAAATTGAAAATGTGACTAAATGGTTCTTTAAATATATTTAGAAGCTTTGTTTTCTCATGGAGCCCAAAAAACAGGAAATAAGAATACATGGTCTGACTGTATTCTGCAGTTCCAGAGAGAGGAATCTCCTGTCTTCCCGTTAGTCACCCTCATGTGCTTCTGATCTTCCTGCTAGCTGTGGGTCAGCCACTCCAGCCCCAGGACACTGTCCACTAGCTAGGTGATGATAAGGAGAAGGTCAAAGGTCAAGTGACTCATGCTACTTAGTAAGCCTGTCCTAAAACAGCCCTCTCGTGAGCCCTTCCTGGGAACTCCAGCTTCCGTTTCTTGATCCAAACTCCCTGGGGCTTATGTATGAGGAGACTAGAAAACAGAGGCTTAATTTTAAATTTGGAGACATTGCTGCCTGAATAAAACTTGGTGAAAAAGAAATCAAGGACAGATGCTGGATAGGAACCCAACACTTTCTGCCACATGATGTTTCCCACACTCACTATGACAACTTAAGGAAGACGTTTAGCCTAGAAGACACTTGAAAGCTGTGGGACGTTTGCACTGGGGGTAAAGAAAAGGCATAAAACCTCAGAGACGGACTTCTCTAGGACTAACCCATGCTGGATAGGGCGTTCCAAGTGTCACATTTAACTACACGACTTTTTCATCATTATCTTTATTTTTGCTTTATTTTATGTCTATGGGTATCTTGCCTGTATATGTAAGTCTGTGTACCATGTGTGTGCCTGGTAACCACAGAGGCCAGATGAGGACATCAGATCCCCTGGAAATGGAGTTATAGACAGATGTGAGCCTCCATGTGGGTGCTGGAAATCAAATCAAGGTCCTTTGAATGAGCTACAAGTGCACTTAACTGCTCAGACATCCTTCAGCCACTTAAATGTCCCTTTCCCCTTGCAAGTCTGGAGGCTGAATAAAAATGACCAGAATACATAAAATGGGTATATTGATTGCTGGGGATGAATCATAAGCAAGATCAAAACTTCTTTAGGTTTTAAGTTAATAGTGTGACATCTTAGTGAAACACATCAGCCCCAGATTTCCTACTTTCCCAAAGATTTTATAAAAATGACAGTGAAGGAAATTTTAAATTATAACCCACAAAGACAACATTGTAACAAGCAAAGAGTACCTTAGGATAAGCTGTAGGAGACCACAGAGAGACCTAATTCAATTCCCATAGAAATGCCCAGGGAGAGGAGCCGCAGAATACACAGCAAGGGAAAGCAGACTTAACATGAAAGAATAGTTAAGTGTCTGTAGACAGCTGTATCCACCACTTCTTGGACCTAAGACAGGGGGTCGTTCTCTGGGGAACGAAACTCAGCAAGCACAGAGTACATGTGGGAACGAGGCTGAAAGTCTTTGTATAACAGTGAAATCTTTCTACTCTTCCTTTACTTTTTCCCAGAACCTTGGGTTCTAAAGAATAAATACCTCCAACTGTTTGACATTTTGAGATCCTCCACTGAAGAGTACTTCATGAGAAAGTGAACTCTTCTTATATGAGGGAGACAGAAAAGCACCTACCCACCATTCTTGGGATTTCTCTAGGTCTGAGTCTCTAGATATAGGTGAGTGTTCATCCATGACTGGCCCCCAATCTGTCCCCCTTTCAGCTCCTGGGAATCCAGTGGCCTGTTCCCTTGCTGAGAACTAAGATGATGTTTCTCATATGCTCCCCGATGACTTAGAATCCCACCTTCAGAGTGTTCAAGAGTGAATCAGTCACGATCACTTAAGTCCATCAAACTGGAGAATTTTATCAGGCTCTTGGAGGACCCAGGAAAGACCAATTCCCAAGGCTGGAGGTAGTGGGGGAAACATTTCTTACCCCATCCATGCAGGTCAAGGCATCTAGTGTCAGAATTCTGTGAACTCTACCTAACACTTCTGATACTATCCTGGTCTCCATTCCCCCATGTTCCTGCAGCCTCTTAGAGACCAGAGCTGGGTGGTCAGCCAAGAGACTGTGAGGCCTAGCTTTGACTGTCGATTTGATTGCATCATGGGACACCTAGGCATTAATAAAAAAACACTTCCAGTTATGTCTCTGAGGATATTTTCAGAAAGATTCCACCATGAGAGCTCTGATCTAATTAATGACTTAGACCATTGATAGAGCTGAGAAGGCCCTGCAAATACCATGACAGACTCCTAATAACTCAGTTAAGTTAGGCCCCAGTTCCTGCCCCTTGAAACTGGATGGGTAGTTTCTGAGGAAGCCACAAACAAAGGGCAATCAATTACCGAGGACAAGGGGAACTGTGCATACCAGGCCTGACCCAGCCCCCACAGTCAGTATCTCAAGGCAATAACCAAAGGAGAATGGAGCCTGGGACTCATTCAGGTTTACCCCAAATAGGAAGAACTATAGTCTTAACCAGCCCCTGCTAATCCTAGCCAATTAGAATGTACTGATATGATTGCCACTGGCATAAGCTAATCATAACTGAGATGACCTAAATGTCCCTGAAACTCTCCTTGGCTGTGCTTAAGAGGAGCCTGCAAACCTCTCTCGGGGTCGCCAGTTTCCCTTGGTGTTGAAGTGCGACCCCAGCATGCTGGCACCCTTACTCTCAAGATAATAAATGTTCTTGCTGATTGCATGCATGAATGGTGGTCTTTTGTAGGACTTCTGTAGGACGCTAACAGAGACAGAATTTAAACAGACTATGGAGAAACAGTAGGACTCATGGGTGAGGCCCATCAGGAAGTGGACCCTGGCTGATGTTCCTCTTAGTTTCCTCCAGGAAATTTCTGCTATGCCACAAACTGACATACGACAGCCAATCACAGACTGACACCTCTGAATGGCCCGCCCAAATAAACCTTTCATCTCTTTGCTTGTTTCTCGTGGGTTTTGTCACAGTGACAGAAAGCTAATTAGCACATGGCAGAATCTAATTAGTGAATTCTCTGTTGCAGGACCTTCGCTTGGCACTGTGGGTGTCATTTGCCTCTGTCTTGGGGTTTCATTTTATATTGAGGGTATAAAAACCCCTATTTGAACACCTAGCTACACATATATACAACTCATCTCAGCACTAAATAATAATATCATTATTATGATAATAGTGTAAATACTGAAATTGGTGAAAACTGATGACAACATCACACTGTAAAAGGACCATAGCTGTCCCTTCCAGGCTGGAAGATGGATTTCACACAGACCCCACCAGGGCTCTTTAGAACAGGAACCAGCATTATTAGAGGAGACTGGAAGTCCCTAGCATGTTAGAGAACTACACTTGTGACTGTTCTTACCATTCTAGGGCCCAGAAGCCACACAACAGCCAAAACATCACAGCTGATGTTGGTTTCGCGCATGAGAAGAGACACATATTCACATTATCAAGGCCACACGAGAGTTTATTTAGGAGAGTTCCCAGGCGGGTACAGAAGCAGAGAAGCAGGACAGGAGAGAGAGCAACCAAAACATGGCGTCTCTTTTTAAGAGAAGGAGTGTGCATGGGGTTACATAGTCACGTTTAGGGGCATGCCTATGTATGCGTCTAGGGAGGTGCTTCTGTTCGAAGTGTAGCTTGGGTTTACACAGCCACACCCAGGTCCATCGCACCAGAGCCTTATTGGCTCAACCACGTGGAGTACTAGTACTACTGGTTTATAGCCACGCCCACACCTGCAAAGACTCCTCCAAAGCCTGTTATGTAGGCATGCCTAAGCTTTAAAATCCTCAACCACACAGAGTGCCAAAAATACTTACAGCTGATACCTGATACTTGGGTTCTGCCCTTCATGCTCACAAAAACAAGACCACATGCCACCAAGGTCACAGGGCAGCCCTGTCCTTCTCCCCTGCCATCATGAAGTCATTCTTCAATACAGTGTGCATCTGGTGGGTCATGCCTAACTCTCATGCTACCCCCTTGGCAGCAGAGGAGACCAAGAGCACCATGTTCGTGGCTTCTATCTTGGGAACAACACAGGATATTACCAAGATGTGAGGCATGTTCAAAAAATATCAAACTTCTACATATAACAAATGTCTACTTTGAGGAAACCAGCAGACTGATGAAAAGGAAAATAATCCCCAAACTGCAAGTCAAAATTTCACCTAGAAAGATGATGGCAAAGACAGCTGAAACTGTTTCAAAGTTAAAAGTCCTGGGAAGACATGAGGGGCTGGGGGTAGGTCCAGGGCAGCTGTTTTTCATAGTTCTTAAAAAGTGTCTTTTTTTTTTAACTACTGTACAAATGATGAATTAACTTTTAAAAATAAATATATAAGTGTTAAAGAAGTCACATTTTATATGCACCTTAGATAGATAGCCCAGTACAGGTACCTGCCAGGACATTTAGTCTGATAGCAAAGAGCTTGTTTTCTGCCGGTCTGTCCCAGTTGTTGGTGGTCAGGGGCAACCATAGCTCATAACAGCACTGGGAGTGATGGAGATGGAGCGGCTTTGGGAATGCTTGTTTACATTCTGTTATGGCGCTCTCTCTCTCTCTCTCTCTCTCTCTCTCTCTCTCTCTCTCTCTCTCTCCCTCCCTCCCTCCCTCCCTTTTATTTCCCCCAATCTAGCATAAATATGAACTTCATACTTAGATTTTAAAAAAAATATGATGCTGGCACGCACCCACCTCGCCAGCAAGAAAGACGGGACACCTGGCTCTTCTTTCAGCAGTTTTATTCAGGAACCTTGAATTCTGACTTCTGATTTACTTACTTACAACGGGGACTGACTGATTTACTACATCTTCTCTCCTCCTGGGGGAAACCAGCCCACAGCCTAAATAGCCTCTAGGCAGCCAACTCTAGTATGTCATGTGGGCACTACCGATAGGCCCAGGTACTCGGAAGCAAGCCAGATCTTCAGCCTAGCCATATAAGGAATTGTCACTGAGAGTACTCACCATGTGGAAGGTGGAGGGTGGAAGCCAGCGCCATCTTTTCGTGCAGGCAGAATGCAAGGCGCGGCTACACGCAGCTCTCCACATAATGCCAAGATACCAAATTCTTGGGATAGATATTAAGGCAGGACATTCTGTTTGACATGGCTATATAGAAATGCCCAGAAGGGTTCACTGCGGCTTTTTGCTTCATGAGCATTAGGTCCTACAGGTCCTCAGGAACCCATGCTCAGATGAGTCCCAAGGTTGGTCTATGCTCTGTTACTATCATCTCATAAGTCTTGGTACCTTTTGAACAAAGGGCCCTTGGTTTCATTTGGTAGTGGGTCCAGTGAATTGAAAAGTCATTCCTATGTACATCCAAAAGTCCCAGCCCCTCAACTTGCACACAAACTTTTCTGGAGATGTGTGGCCGGACATTTTTCTGAAGAGAATCCTCCTAGTTTTTAGCAGGGTCTCAGAGGTGTAGTGGGATTATGCAAATGTAAATATTTGTCCCACCTATGGGTTTAATAAAAGCTCATTGGCCCAAAGGAAGACAGGAAGAGTGAGCGGGGCTACTAGGCAAAGAAAACTTGGAGTACAGGAAGAACAAAGACAGATGGCAGACACAGAGCTGCCAAAGAGACAACGCAGATGCCAGGAGACAAGGCAGAGGAAAGAAGTTGAAATGCTGCTCTGAGAAAAGGTACCGAGCCACACGGCTGAACAAGATGGGTTGAATTTAGATGAAGGAGTTAGCAAGTTATATACCTGGGCCCTAGGTCAATCAACATAAAAATAATATATGCCTGTGTGTGATTATTTTAGGCAAAGTGGGGCAGAGAGTAGGGCAGAACCTCTGGTCAAGGCCCAGAAAGTTGGGCCAGAACCATTTACAACACAGGGGGTCTAAGGATGAGGCAGGTAACTCAGCATTAGAGCACTGTTCTGGCTTTGATGCATTTCTGGATTTGACCTTCATCTCAGGGACAAAATTCTAGGACCCTCAAAAGTTCCAGAAACTTTGATCTTCTGTTTCTTCTTTAAGAACTCAGCATAAATGTACACACTTTTCTGCACCACTAAATCTTGAAGGTGGCAAATGGCACATACATTTTAGCTATGCCAAGGGGTCACTGTTAGTTGTGTGCTTGCATTTCTCAACACCAGGTGTCCCTTTTCATAGAAGAGAGTGCAGAGCAGGCCGAAAACTTCCATTGTTCAAAATGGTTGGAAAATGAATAGCTATTAGCCAAGTTCTCAGATGCAGGAGTAAGTGCTTTCCAGCAAACCTTGCCTAACTGTAGCTCACCGTCTACAAGGAGGCATTTAGTCATGCAGGGCAGAGACTCTCCAAGGAAATTCATTTAATACAGTGTAGCTCTGAGTCATGTAGCAGAATCCTCTAGGTATCAGTAAATTCAGAAAACATAGACTCACTGAGTGTTAAAACTGGATGCATTCTTAGAAGCACATTGGAACTTGAAAAGGGGCTATACATGTTAAAGCATTTTAGGAACCATTTGCCAGTTTATTTAGTGTTACAATCTTGATAACTTAAATGGACCTTTTGAGATCTTTCTGTTGAAAGACCACAAGCTCATTTGCTTAACAAAATCATACACACACACACCCCTCATCCCCAGAAGAACAGGAGGCAGAGCCTCACTCAGGTTCTCCTTATTCTGGGAGAGCATCTTTAGAGTCTGGGCCAGAATGTAAGATAAAATGCCTTTGGCCAGTTCCCAACAAAGCCCTGGTTCCCCTATGAACCTTTCTGAGCCCCAGGAGCCAGGCCACCACCATCTGCACTTCTCTGGGCATTCAGTTCTCCAAACGGCCACCACAACAACCCGTTAAGTTTCTCTTACAGCTTTCTGAGGTTTCTCTAGCTCACAGCTCCAAACTCTTATTTCATCAGCAAACCAGTTTCGAAGACCTAAGAACCACATGGTTGGGTTTGCAGGAGTCCCCTCCACATACACACATACACACATACATACACACACACACACACACACACACACACACACACACACACACAAATCCCTGTATTGTTAGTTCTCTTCTTATTGTGCTGGGATTGAACCCAGGGCCTTCTGAATGCTTAGCATACTCTCTACCACTGAGCTACACCCAACCCTACTTCTCTTGTTGTGTTCAGTAAATGCCTAACAAGAAGCAATTGAAAGGTAGAAAGAAGGGGGCTTCTTGGGCTCACAGTTTGAGAGGATAAGTATACTGGAGGGGGAAGGCATGGTGTGCTGTGGGGGTCTCTGTGACCACCACAGCCAGAGGAGCAATGATCTGTAAGAGGCGCGAAGACAGTTTGGCTCAACATCACTCAGTAGCTGGTGTTGGTAGAAACTTCTGGAGTCTGACCCCAAGTGGTTTATTTTCTGCATATTGAAGCACAACATGATTTTGTGAAAGCTTTACTGGTGATAATTAACTCAACCCCATGATGAAGGCATGATTATATCAAAACTCCTTGTAAAGTATGTGTGACATCTTCCATAAAGATGGATTCTAGAAATTGACAAGGGTCTTGGGTCTCAGTGACACTGTACAAAAGGCACCTCGTCCACTCCTGACTGTTGGGCAGATAACAGGTTATACGTCCCTCTCTTTGAAGGGACAACCTCGTGTGTTGGACATTCCTGGTTCTGTCGATGCTCAAGAATCTGTGAGCACAAGGACCCCGCATCTCCCACTGTGGGAGGAAGTGCAGGTAAAAGGCCCCTCCTCCTATCTTGCTAGAACAGAAAGTTGAACTACAATGAGGCTATAAAATCTCACGGCTCACCCCAGTGACCCATTTGCTCCAGTTGGGCTCTGCCACCTAAAGTTTTCACAACATTCTAAAGTAGCAGCACTAGCTCAGGACCAAGTATTCAAACACAAGAATCTGTGGGGACAGTTCACATTCAAACTATAACACTCTTCCTCCTGCAGAGTGAACAGCCCACCTAAGGATGATGTCACAAGCACAAAAGTTTTGGAAAACTGAATTTATTGGTTACTTGGAGCAGTGTTAGAGAGTTGAGCTGTTTTCACTGATGACTGAATGTATGGTTTTGTGACCTTGATAAGACAAGGTCACCCTCTTGTTTTCAGCAGGAATGTTAAGAAGGCTGTTCCTAGAGTTCAGACTCTACAACTCATGAAAGCTGTGGTTGCTTTGCTGTATCACCAGCTCTGTCACCCTCCACCTAAGCTTTATTCCTGCCTTCTTCTCAGCCAATATCTACCTCTTTTATTAATTAGATGAGTCCCGGAAGAAAGGGAACCCACCAGGTCAGCATCCCAACATCTATTTGTCCCCCACATCAGCATCCCATGCAGGCCAACCAACAGGCAGGGTTTGTCGCTGGAGAAATTAGATAAAAGCAAAGCTATAACTCTGCCACCAAATCACATACCTCTTTCTCCCTCTCTCAATCCATCAGGAAA
The DNA here is from genome assembly GCA_004025045.1 of Sigmodon hispidus. Classification (NCBI taxonomy): domain Eukaryota; kingdom Metazoa; phylum Chordata; class Mammalia; order Rodentia; family Cricetidae; genus Sigmodon; species Sigmodon hispidus. The sequence goes on from PVIH01010297.1 coordinate 38,432, forward strand.
CCGCAGGCACATCTTCACTGAGACCTCAGGTATCACCCTACACTAGCAGGACTCATCCTTGGATCCTATGCCAGCTGCTGTGACCATGCTAAGACCCACTGAGCTTCCTCCCTACATTCTATTTGAGTCCAAGGCAGGCAGCTAAACAGGTCACCCATGTGAGAATGAATGGTAGGCTAGCACTTGTTTTGGACTAAAGATTAGAGACTTCACATTGCTTGTTTTTATCTCCTCTTGCTAACCAGGCATCCCAGTTGTGAACTTCAAGGTGGTGTAAGTCACTATAGCAAAAACATAAAGAAAAGAGAATGGTAAGAATGATACTTACAAAGGGCATAGCTTAAACTATGTGATTTCATTACCATCTGCATTAAGAGGAAACACTTCAAATTTTTTTAGAGGCTACATATGTGTTAATATCTAAGACTACTTTCTCTTGTCTTAAACCTCTTTACCTCAGTTCTCTAGAAAAAAAATAATTCTCAGGCCCGCACATCCCACACATGCCGGTTTAGCATAAATGGATACATTTGAATAACTACAGATGCTGCTGACGTACAAGGGACTACATCCCAATATATCCATCATCAGATGAAAATACACCGCGCACTTAATCTATATCATTGCTTAGCAACACAGTTGTTGACTCTCCCCACTATGGCTTCTTCTGAGGAAGTTGCCAGATCTCACAGTAAGCTGGGACCTGTTGTCAGGCCGATTGAGTTGATACTTAGAAAATAAACCCTGCTGGAAAGAGGACAACGTGACAAGTCAAGTCATGGGGAAACAGCTAACGTCAAAGCATCCTGGTACAATTGTTTTTGAATCACTGGATGACTTCCCCTTACATAAAGTTGTTACTCAGATTACCAGGAGAGATTTGATGAGTGTCAAATGCAGAGCAATCAGAGGGCACAACTGTAATGTGCCCTGAAAATGCAGTCATGCCTTCACCCTACTTCTCGGGAGGAAGCAGGACCCTGCAGCAGCAGCTCACTGCTGCCATCCTGTCCTCGAATGGCCTGCATGTCTCTCCCAGCTGTGAGTTATTTCATGCAGTGATGGGGCTGCTGGTAAAGAGGAAGCAGAGAAATCTCTCTCACAGCTGCACTTCTAGGGGCGCTGAGGCACAAATGAGGAAATGAGTGACGGGTGTCAGCTGCCTCAAGGACTCGAGACAGAAGGTCTTCCAGGCTTGAACACTGGTGGTACTCATCCAGCTTCTGAGTTAGTCAAGGTCCCTAAACTCTTACCTATCACATGGTAGAAGAAATAAAGCACAATGCTCTGTGTAGCCAGAAGCTGGGCGTGATGGTTAATCTCAGTGGTCAATTTGTCACTCCTGGGAAGAAGAAACCCCACTTAAACAATTTCCTCTATCTGCTTGGGCGTGTCTTTGGGACATTGTATTGTTAACTGATGTAGGAGGGCCCAGTCCCTGTGGGCAGTGGCATCGCTAGGCCATGAAGCTGGAATCAAGGTAATAAACAATATTCTTGTACAGTCTCGGCTTCAGTTCCTGCTTCTTGAGCTCCTGCCCCAGCTTCTCTCAGTAATAAACCCTGTCCTCTCCAGCTTACTTTTGGCCAAGGTGTTTATCAAAGCCACGGGAAGCAAACTAGGAGAATGGTGGACAGATACTTTACTGGTGGGAGCATTCATTTTCTGATGAGAGTATGAATAAGCAACTCAGCTCAATCTATACAAATAAAAAGATACACAAACCTCTTGGCTGAGTCACCTTGTAGGGTCGGACCTCATAGATGTGCTTGTATGCACATAAAATGCAGCATTACTAGAATGTTAGTTGCGTTGTTGTTTGAACAAGAAGAAACCATAAACAACCCAAATACCTATCATGAAAGGAAAGACTAGACAATAACGACAGATGGAGTCAAATAAAATCAATACCGTTGTTAAAAAAAAGTCTGTGTTTCACATTCTGACATGAAAATACTTGCGTGATAATGTGAAGCAAAAAGAGTGCATAACACTGTGTGTAATGCACTGCTCTTTGGATGCATTGTATGTTTCTGCATGTGTGCATCTATGTGTACACAGAATGTCTCTGGACTATTCCAAGGAAGGTAGTTAATTGATTCCTTCTAGAGAGAAGTTGGTGGCTAGAACAAGGCACAGGAGAGCCTCTACATTATAACGCTTATTTTTTATTTTATTTCTTATTTTATATTTATAATTATATTTGTTTTTACTTTATATGTATGCTTATTTGTCTCCATGTATGTATGTATGTATGTATGTATGTATGTGCACCAGTGCATGCAGTACCTCAGAAGACCAGCAGGAGTTCCAGGAGGTGCTGGAAACTAAACCTGAGTCTTTTACAAGTGTGGTGATTGTAACCAAGCCCTTACCCTTCTGAGGTTAATCAGCTTTCTGCCTCTATGACAAGACCTGTGATAAATCAAATTCAGGGAGAAATGACAAATTTGGCTCTTGGATTCATTTCTCTTGGCTTGGTTAGGGTGAGGTAGGACATCCTGGCGTGGTGTAGGGACAAGCTTTGTTGACTTCATGGTGACCACACACAGAGAGAAAGTGAGCAAAGGAGTTTAGTATCCCCATATCCCCTTCGAGGGCATGCCCCAACTGACTAACTTGCTTCCACCAAGCCTCACTTTTTTGTTTTCCATCCTTTGTCTTTTATTGAAAATAGATTTTTTTCACATTCTGATGACAGTTTCCCCTCCCTAGCCCCTTCTCACCCACTCAAATGCACATTCACTTTTTCTCTCTCATTAGAATACAAACAGACATCTAAAACTAATAATAAAATAAGATAATATTAAAAAGAAAAAGAAAAATAGGAATGAAGTGCCAAAGAAAAAGCACAAGAAATAAATAGACACTATTGTAAGTGCATAATATATGAGTAAAAGATCTGTGGAAAATAATTGATGGATTGATAATGCCCAAAGCATCATGAAACAAACAAACAAAAAAAACCCTCAAAAAATACCACTCAAAAAAAGGGGGGGGGCTAAAAAGATGGCTCAGAGATTAAGAGCACTGGCCGTTCTTCCAGAACACCTGAGTTCAATTCCCAGCAACCACATAATGGCTTACAACCATTTAGAATGAGATCTGGCGCCCTCTTCTGGTGTGCAAACAGAACACTGTATGCATAATAAATAAATCTTTTTTTTTTTTTTAATGCCACTCAGTTTGTTATTCATTGGCCATCCATTACCAGGCCAGCACCCTACTTGTAAGTATAGTTTGTGTATCTAGTAATACTCTATAGGAAAAAACTAAATGTTCTTCATTAGAGGCCATCTATTAGAGATAGCTTATGGATTAGAGACAGGGGTTTGTGTCTGTTTCCCTGCTTTGCACTTCGGTTCCATCTGGCCCAGACCTGAGCAGGCCCTGTGCACGCTGCCTCAGTCTCTGTGAGATCATGTGTGTCAGTCCTGCTGAATCTAGGATTTGCTCAGTTCACATCCTCCATCACTTCTGGCTCTTACGGTCTTTCTTCCTCCTCTTCCCCAGAGTCCCTGAGGGGAGGGATTTGATAGAGACATCCCTTTTAGAACTAAGTATTCCAAGGTCTCCCACTCTCTACACGCTGTAAAGTTGTGAGTCTCTGTATTTGTTCCCATCTGCTACAGGAAGAAAGTTCCCTGATGGTGGCTGAGAAAGGCACAAATTCATGACTACAGCAGGATATCATTAGGAGTCTTTTATAGCTGCATCCTTTTAGCAGGACAATGATAGTTGGTTTTCCCCGGGCCCCTGGCCTATCTAGTCTCAAGTCCTTGGTCACTGGGCAATGTCAGGAATGGATTCTCTATCATGGAGAGGGCATAATGTCAATCGGATAATGGTTGGTTACTTCCCCGACTTTTGTGCCACTATTGCATCTTGAGGTAGGTCCCTGCTTTCACCAGGCCTCACTTACTGAAGTTTTCCAACAGTTTCACAAACTTACAAACATTTCTAAAACACAAGGGCCTTTGGGACATTTGAGATCTAATCCATAACATTTTCCTATCTTTCAAAATGTAGACCATATTCAAGTATTAATTTTGAAAAAAAAAACTATTCTATTTGTGAAGACTGTGGTCAGGAGTTTTGCTAACATTCAGAAACTCAAAATCAACCTCACAAGGCAGACAACAAGGTGTCCAGGATAAGTAACAGATTCAGGGGTTTGACATGTGGCCATCTTTGGGGGCTACCAGGAGGCCCTCCTTTGTCATGCTATCAGGGAATGTGAAGCAAAAGGCCAGGGATCATTAGGAACCAAAAGGAGAGAGTTTTCATCTTGCTCAGCTTTGGCATATCCTGTGCAGTAATTTCTGTTTGAAAACATGATATGGACACAGAGAGAAAGTGGTCCAGCTCACTTAGCCTTCAAGCCCAAAGCCACAGTACAGTTCTCCAGGGAGCAGCAGATTCCTGTAAATATAAAGCCAGGCTTAACTGGCCCTCCTGGGTGGACTCCTGACTTTTATATAAGGGTTTCCTCAGTGAATGCCACACTTCTCTGCTGTGTAAATGGCCTGTTTAAAACAGACCGATTTCTACATTTTCTCAGTGCTTTTTAACAAAGGCTGCTGTGCATTAATTGTTCTGCAATCTATAGCGGTTGGGAAAAACAAAAGAAATATCAAATTAAGTCTGTCCTATAATTGATAGGAAACAATAATTTGGAGTTTTTTAAATGTTGTTCTGTACAGTGATACTGTAATCAAAATGACACATGATGGAGAGGAATCTCAGGCATGCTGGCTTGTTCTAAGAGAACAATACGAACCAGACTGGTGCCTGCTGCCAAGCCTGACCACGTAAGTCTGAACCCCAGGACAGAATCCTGCATGATGTCATCTGACCTACACATACACATGCTAAATAAACAAACAAATAGAAGCAATTTCAAAAGAGGTTAAAACCTAACTGTCACATATTTGGTTCACTCCAGATGCTTCTGTGTATGGCACAAGACATCCCAACATGGTAGCCTAGGTAACTGCCAGCCATGTGTAAGAGTTGACACATAACACACAACCAACTTGGCTTCAGCTCAGGGAATAATATGAAGAGAGGAAGGTTTATAAACAAACAGTACAAAGGGACAGAACGGTCTTCATTTCTTTTCCTGTTACTGTCATATGTTGGCAAAAACAACTAATGGGAGAGCAGATTCATTCAGCTCAGAGTTCTAGGCCATAGTTCACCATAGCATGGAAGCAGCAGTGGCGAGGACGTGAGAGAACTGTCTCATTACCCTCATCCAAAAAAAAGCAGCGAGCAGCGTGTTAGTGCACATGTGACACTCTGCTTCCTCTCTCCTTTCCATTTAGCTCAGGGGGCAGCTCCTGAAATATGCTGCTCACATTGAGTACGGGTTTTCCCAGTTCACTTAACCCTCTGAGGCACACTCAGGGGCCATTTCCCATGTCATTTCGTCAAGTTGACATTAAGCACCACAATAAAGAAGCTACAAGTCCAAACTGGCCTCCCAATGTATCCACTGCTCTCAGCAAAGGTCCCTGACACACTGTGTCCAGGCCTTGTCCAGAGAGCTGTCCATCTTTCACGTACCATGAGATGATCCAGCTCTATCACTATTCATAACAAACTTTTCTGCAAGAATCATGCCTGCAGGACCAAATGGAAGGAAGTGATTTAAAAGACACATGGCCCCCACTTCCAGCAGCCAGCCATCACTTGTGACAGACGACTCCCCCCTCCCCCAGGCTGAGTCTGCTTGTAGGAGCAGGTGTGCTGTTTGAAGAGCATCAATATAAGTGGCATCAGGGAACAATTCCACAGTTGGGTATATTTATTACTAAATATAGCCTGGCTTCTTGCCTCTGGTATTGTTTAATGCCAGCTGAGTCTTTTTTTTTTTTTTTTTTTTTTTTTAAGTATGCTTGGGCAGGAACTGTGTAGGACTGATAAAAACCTAGAATAATCATGGCCAAAAAGAATAAATTATACTCTATGTATCTGTTATATAAAAGTCCAAACTGCTATTTGGATCAATGATATGACTTCTATGAGGGTCCATACTTCTACTGCCTCTACACTTTCTCATCCCTACAACGTCATACTTCCAAGTGAGGGTTCACCTGCATGTCAGTCAAGGTTTCTGCCAGAAGCAGGTGCAAAGAAACAGACAAGAAAGAATCTGTCCCTTCCTGTGGGAGTGGCATGTGGCTCATCTGTTGCTTTAGCTCAGCTTTTATTGACTGAAAGGTTAAATGGAGTCAGTCATACATCCTTGTAAGGGAAGATGAGGAGCCAGAGTTTAATTTGGAAGCCACAAGCTTTCCAGCTACAAATTAAACAGGTTATTGCTATGAAAGGAAAAGTGGTGGCTGGTGGAAGATAGATGCCTGGAATGCAGCTCATGGCTAGGGAAAAGTACTATCTACTTGGACAGATCACCAAATTCTACTTTTTTCCTATGTCCATTTCTTTCCATCAACTCCTTTGACCATCTCAGAGGAAATGGTGCTGGTCACTTTGAGGCTGAATCTATAAAGCCAGGCACGTGGCTCTTAGTCTCTTCCCTCATCATGAAACCGGTAAGGGATCCAGTAAAATGGCAGATGGTCTCTATCAGTCTCAGAGCTACCAAGTATGCAGAGCCACACTGGCCTGGGCATTGCCAAGAATGATTGATAGATTATACTTCTTTGGCTTCGTTATTGGTGTGTCTATAGCATGCTCAAGACTAGCCTAGCAAGAACAGTCCCACATCTTCAGCCAGTAGACCAATAGTAGAATCTTTGTTCAAAACATGCATCTCCTTGTCATAAGCACAATAGCATTGGGGACTGCCTGTGGTGGTCTGAATGAGAATGGTTATTGTAGAAATTATTTACTGGCAGTAGATTATATAAAGGATTAATATTTATTAAGGGGTTATATAAACACTTAAAGCAATTCTTGGAGAGCTGAACTATCCCACACAGTGACAGTGTCAAGCCTGTCTCCAAGAATGCAGGAACAAACAGGAAGTTCAGGCAGCGTGCAACCGGTGCAACCGAGTGTTCAACAGGGGCTGGCCACGCCCCATTCAGGGTCCTGAGACCCCCAAAGCTACACCTCTAGGTCTCCCTCAATAACGCCTAAATCCCACCACAAATGATCCCTCATGGGCTCATATATTTGTATGTCTAGTCCCCAGTTGACGAACTATTTGAAAGGATTAGGAAATGTGTTCTTGTTTGAGGAGGCATGTCACTGGGAGTGGGCTTTGAAATTCCAAAAGCCTACACCAAACCTAGGTACTCTGTGCTCTCTCTCTCTCTCTCTCTCTCTCTCTCTCTCTCTCTCTCTCTCTCTCCTGCCTGCAGATTAGGATGTAAATTCTCAGCTCCTTCTCCAGTGTCCATGCCTGTCTGCTCACCACCATGATGACAATGGACTAATCCTCAAAACTGTAAGCAAGTCCCAATGAAATGCTTTATTTTATGAGTTGCCACAGTCATGGTGTCTCTTCCCAGTGATAGACACTGCCCTTTATTGAATATTTGCAATGATCCAGATGACTTTATTAACATAATGAAAATCATTTCATCCTGTCTTGGAGAATGTTCCTTAATAATTTTCTTCTTGAGGTACAAATATAGTTCATCAATGATAGAGTAAGAGAGTAATTAGTAATTATCTTAGGGAAGTCAAACCACAGGATCCACTGTGCAAGAGTACCTTTTAGGTACTCTCTGACAAGTTCATTCACCTACATGGTGGCTCAGATCCATCTATAACTCCAGGTCCAGGTCTTCTGGTGCCAGACTCTCTTTCTGGCAGATAAGGTGGAGGGAGATTCAGGGCTCACTGAACTCTCCGTAGGGCTGAATTGGGATAGTGAATGTCAATGACCCAGAACCCCCAAGCCATGGGGGGACAGATGGACAGGGACAGGACATAGTGAGTCGGAATCCTTGTCAAAGCAAGCAAGCAAGGCATCAGGCAGGAACTTACATAGGGTTGTGAGAAGGAGGTGGGAGTCTTGAGATGAGGTAGATGGGGTAGGGAATAAGGGCCAATAAGATTTTACCACACTAGCAGAGACTGGGCAGAGGCGGTCTTAGATTGGGCTATGCTGAGTTACTCACAGGTGGAGTTTATGGCCAGAGACAGATCACCAAACTCTAGGAAGGCTTAGGAATTTACACTGAGCCGCAACCTCACAGCCTCAGAGGGTCTAACATTCTGGCATCTGTGGGCACCGGGGACAAATATGGTACATATACATATATGTAGGCAAAACTAATACCATACAATAAAAATAAGTAAATAAATCTTTGTGCTTACTTTGGTAACATGTAGAGTAAACCTTGAAACAATATAGAGACTAGCATGTCCCCTGTGCACCCGTGATGCAAAAATCCATAAAGCATTATATCAAAAAAAAATCACTTTCACTCAGCAATAGAGGGAGCACTGAAGAAGCTGTGGTAGTGGTAGACCCCTGCACCTGTAGTACCAAATACTTAGGAGCCTGAGACAGGAACATAGCCTGAACCTCCAGTCTGCCCAAAACATCAACTCAAAAACAAAGACTGAGAAGATGACTCCAGCAGTTAAAAGCCTGGGCTTCTCTTGCTAAAGATCCTCCTCTAGTTCCCAGCGCTTCGTGGGGTGACTCACAGCTGCTTGTAACTCCATCTCCAGGGGCATCTGGTACCCTCTTCCGGCCTCCATGGGTACTGCACTCACACATACGCATCTGTACACAGATGCACATGATGAAGAATAAACCCCAAATCGCTACACAAAACAAAAAAGCCAAAGAGAAAATAGAATCTCCATTGCTAAGACACTTTAGAACTGTTCTCTTTTTCTCTTATTCATGATTCTCTTACCCTGAAAGGCTCTGCAGACAGGGCTGTCACCACCAGGTATGTGCAAGCTGCCATGGCGAAAAAATGAGATCTTGACTGAGTCAACATAGGCTTTAGCATATCCTGGTCCCAGAAGAGCGACACTGACAAGGAACACAGATTGGGACAACAGCCCAGTGTGAGTCCCTCAGGGTAGGCATTTGTTGCTGCTATTGAAAAAAGAAGACTGGATCTCTAGAGCCTTCTGCAGATGGGGAACCTCTGAAGGACCAGTAAGGTGATTACATGGTGAGGGCAGGTTCCTGGGGAGAACATCTTCAGTGGTTTCAAAGAGAACTGTAGTATGGACCGACTGAAAGGAACGCTTGGGTTCTTCCTGGCTGTGCTTCTTGAACCATGAACTTCTGTTCTTTTGGGCACTGTGCAAACAAAAGCAACTGTAACTGAGGAAATAAGTGTCCATAATGACGCTAGAGTTGCATTTCACTTGTTGGGGACCTCTGAGAAAGAGGCCCTTGTCTGTGGGACGCACACAGCGATAACTATGTCACCACAGTGAGATGGTAAAGGCAAATGAACCAATGATGTATGTACATTGGAATGAATATGTTCCCCACAATTCACAGGATGAAATTGAGTCTGCAGTACAATAGCACTAAGAAATTCGTCCTTTGGAATGTGGTTGTGTATAAAGATGGGGCCCTCAGAAGAGGATCTGTGTCCTGAGCTGCAAAGACCACAGTTGGACCTTCCATCATGTGGACACATGAGAAGACGTCCTGGGGAATGAGGAATCTGGTGAGCTCACATCACATACCAACTCTTCCACATTTCGATACTGGGCCTCCAGCCTCTATAGCAGAGAAGAATGGATTTTGATGTTTATAAGCCACCCAGCTTATGGTGTTTCATTATAGAAGCCCAAACAGACTAAGACAGTGAGTGACCTTGTGTAAAACCAAGGGATAGAGCAAGGTATGCTCACCATGTGTAAGATGATGATCACAATGCCTCACAGGTATTTGTGATGATTAAGTATGAGCTGAGTGTAGAGCAAATGCTTGCACCTGTACTTTCTGCTTCCTGTGCTCAATCCTATCTGTACACAGAAGCCTTTATGTTTGTATGCAAACAGATAGCATAAAGTACCACAAACATTCATGCTTAAAAAATCCTATTTGGGGACTGGAGAGATGGCTCAGAGGTTAAGAGCACTGACTGTTCTTCCAGAGGTCCTGAGTTCAATTCCCAGCAACCACATGGTGGCTCACAACCATCTATAGTGAGATCTGGTACCCTCTTCTATACACTGTTTACATAATAAATAAATAAATAAATATTTTTTTAAAGAATCCTATTTGGGATTAGATTTTTTTTTAATTTTTTTATTTATTTGCCTTGGTGTTTGCCTGGAACTGGGAACTGGAACTACAGACAGTTGTGACTCAGGTCCTCTAGAAGAGCAGTCAGTGCTCTTAACCACTGAGCCATCTCTCCAGCCCCTAGATCTCTTTTTTAATTGTGTAGTCAGGGTGATGTCTGCTGTCACTTGGCAATGAACTGCCACCACAAAATACATTTGTACCCTTTGTCCTTGGATTATTTATTGGCGCTTTTTCTTATAGATACTGTAATTTCCAGACTTGTGACATCTTAATTGTGACTCACTTCTGGATGTAGCTCACTTGGTGTCATGTCTGCACTGTACGTTAACTGGGCATGGTGGTACATCCCTATTCCAGCACCTAGGAGTTAAAGACAGGAGAATCAGGGGTTCGAGCCATCTTTGCTTATCTAACACGTTCCAGGCCAACCTGAGCTACATGAAATCTATTTAAAATAAAATTTTTAAAAATTTAAAAAGAAAAGATTTCATGCTTGTGTGACTCTTCTGGGAAGCTTAGCAAATGCTGATTAAATGTTTAGACATTTTTCTTTAAAGAAAAGAGCTAAAATTGAGGCCTGTTGAGCTGCTAAAGATGTAGTCCTAATCCTTAACCACATCTAAACACTATGATTGTATTTGACTTTTGGGAAGGCCTCCTTTAGATATACTTCAAGGTCGACTATCACAACTTAACACTACTGTTTTCTTTTTTTTTTTAAACTTTATTTATTTATTTGCCTTGGTGTTTGCCTGGAACTGGAACTACAGACAGTTGTTAGCTGCCATGTGGGTGCTGGGAATTGAACCCGGGTCCTCTGGAAGAGCAGACGGCGCTCTTAACCGCTGAGCCATCTCTCCAGCCCAACACTACTGTTTTCAAAGTCCATGCAGATAGCATCTATCTCTTTGCAATTTTCATACATAATTTTATAGCTTTAAAAATTAAGCATAAAGAGCTATTTGGTTTGGGATTTAAGTAAGTTGTTTGGTCTGATTATTTTGAATGTCAAATTCTTCAATACTCAAAGGAAAAACATTTAAAATGTGGGTCAGACTTCTGTGAGGCTTCACTTTACTCCAAAAAAGAAAGTATTTATCTGGTTACCAGTCAGAAATACTCCAGAAAGTGGCAGGGTCCAGGCACAGTGGTGCACTCCTGAGATCCCAGGATGTGGGAGCAGAAGGTGGATCATTCAGGGCAACTGTGGCCACATAGCAAGTCTAAGTTTGAAAAGTTTGAGGTGGGCTACATGATGCCCTGACCCAGAGGGAAAAGGGGGAAGTGAGAAAGGGTAAGAAATGTAATGGAGCACCAAAAGGCAACTTAAAAATAATAGTTCCCTCTGATTTACTCTCTACAGATGATGGACTGAGTTGGTGTGCCATATTCAAAGTATGGCCAGTGCCCATCACAACATTTCCAATAGTAACATACTGCATGAGTGGTGGTGGACCATTGTATTACATGACCTTGAAATGTCACAGCATCTTTGCATGAACGCTAATCCAATGGTGGAATCGCCTAATTCCACATTTTGCTGAACCTGTTTGCGTCATTGAGGAATATATCACCATGTTCCCTGTCTTTAAAAGGAAAGAACATGGAGTTTCTGAAAATTCAGACTTGGGGCCAGCTTTTCCAATCTTGTCGACTGTCTACTGCACCAGACTGTCGGAAGCAAAGACGTGAGAAATTGAACATCAGAGAAGGAACTGAGAGTTCTCTGGCTGGCTCCCTGGTGCTCTTCCTCTCTCCTGGACAGGGAAGAGATGAGACACACACATGTCAACTCCAACTGCACAGCAGTAAAAGAAGCAAAAGCTCACTATGGGGCCAGAGATTCCTCTCAATAGTAAAGGGCATATCTAACATGCACCAAAATCTCTCTCTCTCTCTCTCTCTCTCTCTCTCTCTCTCTCTCTCTCTCTCTCTCTCTCTCTCTCTCTCCCCTCTTTCTCCCTCTCCCTCCCTCCCTCTCTCTCTCTCTCCCTCTCTCTCTCACCCTCTCCCTCTCTCATGCAATATCTGCTTTATCATGCTATTTCATAATCCACAGAAAATTTGGGCTGATTTCTTAATAATTTCTTACCAGAAAAACACATCACAGATGCAATAGGCAACCTCATATGAACAATTTTCTAACAAAAGCTAAAACCCAACCACCCCCATCCCACCGAATGAGGGCAATAACCCTCCATCCATAGCCTTGTATACCTCAAAGATGCTTGGACATGGAAGCAATGCCTGCTATGTCTTTCATAGTACTTTAAATGGAATAGAATAAGTAAATTTAGGTACAAAAATATATTATTATCTTCCCCATGGGACTTAACATAATTAGTTCATTTTGAGGGAGAGGGAGGAAATTCAGCCCAGGAGTACACTGTTTTCTCCAGAATTATGCCATACCAAAAAAAAAAAAAAAAAGTAGAAGAAAGAGAAAATAAATACTCCCCCCCCCCAGCACGGAAAAATGCCTCCAGCCCTCTCCTCTCATTTAGAAGGTAGGCAGTATTCAACTATTGAACCCTTATTCATATTCTTTTCCCAGGACTGGTCAGGCGTGACTATTCTCCCAGAACTAGGCAGCACCCCCCAAGCCGGAAATCCATTCTTCTCCCAGCCTAAGCAGCCCCCTCCCCATGCAAAACTAAACTTTATTTTGCCTTTTTATAAAATAGCTACTAGAATGCAAAATGGGGTTTCTTGAGCTAAGCTTTCTCTCTTCAGTCTGAAGAGAGAAGTTGAAGTCTGAGGTTCTGTGGAGACAGACAGGCCTGAGGCGCGGCTGGGTGAGAAGTGCCTGTGGTTTGTTTATCTCTCTATATCCCAGCTTTCCCCCTATATATGGCTCTGGGTTTTTATTACAATACCAAATAGAATTTGTGCAGTACCCAAACACCAGCTATTCTCTTTGATCTCTCATGACTGCAAAGCCATTACCTTGTGGATGACATTGCCCAGGTCTGCTGCTAACTATAGAGGTAGTGTCAATCTACATCATCTGTATATGAGCATCAGATACTGGCAGGATAATTTACTTAAGAACCTAGCAGTGATAAAACTTGACAATTTAAAAAGAAATGGTCGGGGCTGGAGAGATGGCTCAGTGGTTAAGAGCACCATCTGCTCTTCCAAAGGACCCGGGTTCGATTCCCAGCACCCACATGGCAGCTAACAACTGTCTGTAGTTCCAGTTCCAGGAAAACACCAAGGCAAATAAATAAATAAAGTTTTAAAAAAAAAAAAAAAGAAATGGTCAAAAACTTAAAGAGACGCTTTACCAAAACCATGGGCGACAAGATATGAAAAGATGTTTATCATTGGCATTATCTTAGTTGGGGTTTCTATTGCTACAACAAAACACCACGACAAAAAAACAAGCTAGGGAGGAAAAGGTTTATTTGACTTACACTTTGCTCATCACTGAAGGAAGCCAGGACAGAAATTCAAACAGAGCAGGGACCTGGCCACAGATGGGGGGCGGGCGGCGAGAGATTCAGAGGTTAAGAGCACTGACTGTTCTTCCAGAGAACCTGGGTTCAATTCTCAGTAATCACATGAAGGGGAGCTGCTTACTGACTTGTTTCCCATGGCCTGCTTTTTCAGAACCCAGGACCATCAGCGCAGGGATGGTACCACCCATTTACCTCCTGAGCCCTCCTCTATCAATCACTAATTAGGAAAAGCCTTACAGCTGAATCTCATGAAGGCATTTCCTCAAATGAGGCTCTTCCCTCTCTGATGACTCCAACTTGTGTGAAGTTGACACATAAAACCAGCCAGTGCAACCATTAAATGTGTGAAAATCAACAGTTGTGAAGTACCACTACACAGCTATCAGGAGGAAAAAAATGTAAATATGACACTAACAGATGCTGGTGAGGATGCAGAGAAATCAAGATATGAGTCTATGTCTACTCAGAATTCTTCCAGACAGATGGACAAAGAATGGGAATGATGCAAACATCCATCACCAGGTGAACGGTTCGACAAACAGTGTATATCCACAGGGTGAATGGCCACCAGCAATAAAAAGGAACAAATGAGCAGTCCTACAGTTTCAAAATGCATTATGCCACTGAAGAAAAGTCAGACACAAAAGACTGCATGCTGTACGAGTTCCTTCATATAATAGGAACCGGAAAAAGAACAATGATTGCCTGGGGCCAGGGACATAGGGAAGGTTGGCTGCAAAAGAACATGAGAGAAGTTTTTTAGATGATGGAAATGTGATATGCCAGAACTATTAGAGTGGTTACAGGATGATATTCATGTGTCAAAACTAAAAACTACACTAGGCTCAGTTTTGCTGATTGTATTGCCTGTGAATTATGCCTTAAGAAAGCAGGAATATGTATATACATATTATACAGCTCAGTAATAGAGTGCTTGCCTACCATACTGAAGTCTGTGTGTTTGATTCCCAGCAACACACACACACACATCTGATTTCTATCAGGCCTGGTGGTGCAGGCTGTGAATCATAGCTGTTTGAGGTGCTGCCGAAGCAGGAATATTACCAGTTCAAGGCCTTCCTAGGCTGTAGAATGGGTTCAGAACTCACCTTGTTAATTTAGTATAAGACCTATCCCAAAATTGAAACAAACCAACAAAAAAGGTAAAAATAATTTGGGAATATAGTTAAGTAGTAGAACATTTATCTAACATGAACAAAGCCTTAGGTTCAATTCCAGCACCAAAAAGGGGAGACAGGAAGGGACCATACATGAAGCCAAGATCTTTTGGAGAATTGAGATATACCATGAACATGGTAACTCATATAAAGAAAAAACATTTAACTGGGGTGGCTTACATTTTCAGAGGCTTAGTCCATTATCAACATGGTGCTGGAGAAGATGCTCAGAGTCCTAGATCTTGCAGGCAACAGGAAGTGAACTAAGACATTGGATGTGGCTTGAGCACAGATGAGACCTCAAAGCCCGCCTCCCCAATGGCACGCTTCCTCTAATAAGGTCACACCCACTCCAACAAGGCCACACCTCCTAATAGTGCCACTCCCTTTGGGGGTCATCTTCTTTCAAGCCCCCACATATACCCTAGACTTACCCTCCCTTTTTTGTTTTGTTTAGATGTTTGTTTAGACAGAGTCTTGTCCTGTAACCAGGATCCTCCTCCAACTCATGGCAGCTTCCCCCTTAGCTTCCTGAGGGCTGGAATTACAGAAGTGAGCCACCATACCTGGCAAGTTACAATAATTTTTCAAGTGTATATTGGTACAGCAATAGATAAATAGCCTGACAGAAAGAACTGAAAAGCAGAGCAATGCGCATAGCAAACGGTGATTTAAGTGAGTGGGTAAAATGGATTCTTCAATATGTACAGATCAAGTCTGATTTCATTGAAAAGAAGGTGTTATCTGCACAAGGCACACTGTGCTCAAAATAGAAAATTAATTATCTAATAGTTGACCTAGTTGTGAAGGATCACACTATTCATTTCCTGACCCTGTTAAATGTTTAGGAGGCCACTGATTACCCTATGTTCTGATTTTACTATAAAAGAAAAGAATGCTATTACCAGCCAAGCTGATTGTAGTCATCTAATGGGAATGGCATCATTTATCTCAGTGGGAAGATAAATATCTAAATTGTACCCTTCCACCCACACAGACAGAGGAGAGAACGGAAGTGCTGAAATGTCAAGGTCCCCGCTGGTCCTTCTGGGATGCAGGTGAGTGAAAATCAAGTAGGTGGATGATTGCCCATAGTTAGCCCTCTAGTGTTCCTCAGTGTCCTATGGAGGGGTGTAGAGCTGGAATTCTGCTCTCAGTCCCTGGGGAGGACTTCCAGCAATCTAAAGGGAAACTGCAGCTGGAAAGCAGGCTGATAAAGAACTGCTAACAGCAGGCAAGCCTGTGGCCTTCCAAAGACAGGACTAACTAACTAACTAACTAAGCAGCTGACCTTCAAGGTTAGGCTGTTGACATCTTGTAGTCTGAGATTCCCTGTTGTCATGCTAAGCCTTCAGTAAACACTTCTCTCCCTGAATATCCCATAAACTGGATGGTTTGGAGGAAAGCAACACTGAAGGGAAGCTTTTCTTTCCTCCTCCCACCATGAGGCAGGACATCCAAAGGCCTAACACTGGGTCTCTATCTACCTTTCAGCCTCTGTATCAGTCTGTTTCCCATTATTACAACAAAGTGCCTGAGGCTGGGAACATTTTTAATTTGTTTGTGTCGGTGTGGTAGTAATTTGAATGAAAATGGCCCCCTGAGCTCATAGGAGCCCTATTGTTCTGGTTGGAGTAGGTGTGGCCTTATTGGAGGCAGTGTGTCATTGGGAATGGGTTTTGAAGTTGCAGATGCTCAAGCCAAGTCCAGTGTCACTCTCTCTTGTTGCCTTGGATCAGATGTAGGACTCTCAGCTCCTTCTCCAGCACCATGTCTACCTGCATGCCACCATGTCCCATTATGATGATGATGGACTAAACCTCTGAAATTTATGCAAGCAAGTCTCAATTAAACGCTTTCTTTTATGAGTTGCCATGGACATAGTATCCCTTCATAGCAATAAAACCCTAAGACACCACCTCAGACAGGATTAACACTTATGTCCTTTAGTTTCCATAGGTTATTATAAGGACAGTGGGCCAACCTTTGGGTGCTTGTCTCACTGTGGCATTTCTTCTGCAGGTGGCTCTGCCATGGTGATGTTGCCTTCCATGAAACCAGAGCCAAACAGAAGCAAATATCATGCTTGTACATCTAGAACTGAGCTAAATAAGCCTCTTTTAAAGAAGGAAATGCCCAGGTGTTGAGCACAGTGATACACATGCTCGCTATTCCAGCATCAGGAGACGGAGGCAGGAGAATCATGAGTTTAAGCCTTAGGTATCATGGAGGCATCTGCTTAAAAACAAAACAAAACGAACAAACAAAAGCACAAAACAACTATCTTAGTTAAGGGTTCTTTTTTTTTTTTTTTTCCTAAAATTTCTCCAGTAGACTAATCACACATTTTACTATGGTGTTTTCTTTTTTAAGATTTATTATGTATACAGTGTACAGAAGAGGATACCAGATGCCATCATAGATGGTTGTGAGCCACCATGTGGATGGTGGGAATTGAACTCAGGATCTCTGGAAGAACAGTCAGTGCTCTTAACCTCTGAGTCATCTCTCCAGCCCCCTTAGTTAAGGTTTCTATTGATGTGAAGAGATACCAGGATCATGGCAACTCCTATAAGGAAAACATTTCACTGGGGGCTAGCTTACAGTTCAGAGGCTTAATGCATTGTCATGGTGGCACAGGTAGACATGATGCTGGAGAAGGAGCTAAAAATTCTACATCTAGATCCAAGGCATCAGGAAGAGATGGTAAGCCACTGGGCCTGGCTTGAACATCTGAAACCTCAAAGCACCCTCAGTGACACACTTCCTCCAGTAATGCTACACCTATTCCAACAAGGCCACACCTCCTAGTAGTGCCGCTCCCTGTGAGCCAATAGGGGCCAGTTTTATTCAAACTACCACAGGTGGTGTCTCCAAGAACCTAATGCCTTCTAACTACACTCCAGCTCTTAAAGATTCTTTTACATGTGAAAGGCTCACTCTGCCTTCTGTCTGATGCCCACCATTCAGTGGCAGACAAGGCAGGATAGATTTAAAAAAAAAAAAACCTTGTTGTGATGAGCTAATAAAAAGAGGACAGGCATCCTGAGGAACAACCGTATGGAGGTGTTGGTACAGGGAGGTTGATTAGTGGACACCTTCCCACGATGTGGTTTGTGGGCAAATGAGGCACATCTGCCCCAGCTTGCTTGTCACCAGGTATTTTCCTACTGTGTAAACCTCAAGAACAAATATCATTATTGTTCTTATCACTGAAGTCTTCTCTGCCCTTCAACATAACTTGAAGATTCTACAAAGCTAAATGATTGATTAGAATCTCTAATTTCGAAGACATAAAATGTTGCAGGTTAGATTACCTTGAGTTACTTTAGTTCCTTTGAGGCCATTCATTGCCAGCTCTTTGGCTCACCCTTTAAAATATATACATACCACTGGTCCAGAAGCCAAACATATCTTTAGATTATATCTGAAATCAATGGTTGAGTTTTCCCACTGTGCTTTAATGCACCATCCCTGTGTTATTATCAATGTAACTGACAAATGTCTTGGCTTCCCTTGTTTTGAAACTAATAACATCCCATATAACCATTTCTGTGGTAGAATGTGACTTTGGGGCAACCTAAATTGCTTTTTCTGAGCCATGGGAAATTATTTGGCTCAAGGGTAAATGAGCTCCCCTTGGCTTTGACGTGACCCTAACCCTAACCCTTCATATCAACAGTCCCCAACACACTACACAGTGGATGTGCTAGAAGGGATCCCTTCCCATAATGCCTTTTTGCTAGTCAAACCACAGCCACGGAAGGAAGCGTATTCCAGTCCTTCACTTGATTATGGTCAAAGAGAAGAGTAAAGTGAGGATGAATAGTGGATCAGGCAGATTTGCTCCCTGATCTGGGCTCAGCTCCTCATGAGCATCAAGCACACAAACCCTGAAGGACAAACAACCACACTACAACCGGAACGGCTACCCCTCTCCTATTTGTTAGAATGAGCAACTGGGCCAGCATGGCTGTCCCTTTGTCCCCACACTTGTCTTTGAGAGTGAATGGGACTAGATCTAGATCTGAGACTGTGCTGTTTGAGTTGATTTCCCTTCTAACATCTTTCCTACTTTTATCTAGTTCTCTTAAGAAACTCATTAGTGACCCCTGAGGCACGGTCTTCTTCTGTCATTCATTGGACTCAAGGCTCTGGCCAGGATATGAGGATGTGAATTACTCAGCCACAATAAGTTGCCGAATGTATACAGTAAAAGTCTCCAGATCCATCCCTGTAGGCTGGCACGTATACACAAACTAAATAAATGCAAAAATCTATTTTAAAAGTCTATCCATTGAGGCTAAAGAGATGGCTCAGCAGTTAAAAGCATTTATCACTCCCACAGAGGACCTGGGTTCAATAAAGCACTCATGTAGAGGCTCAGGACCATCTGTCACTACAGTTCCAGGGATACAACACCCTCTAGGGATGCAACAACCTCCAAAGATACCAGGCACATACATAGTGCATAGACATACATTCAAGCAGAATACTCATATAAAATTTAAAAATAAAGTAAAATGAGTGTACCTGTATGATTTGGCAAATGGAAGGCCGCGTCCCTGAGAAATGTTTGTTTCAGAACTCAGGACTCAGAGCACCTGTGTCTGGCTCTTGTTCTAATTCCATCACCCTGTCATAGAGTTCTCACAGGCTCTTTGTCTTAGTGACAGGCCTTCAGAATTTTGGAATTCTGTGCTTAGACCCAAGCCGTGTCAGCCAGAGCTGGCATCATGGCACCTGATGAGCTGGTGGCTGATGGGAGGCAGAAGAATGTGCCTTTCTCTGAGACTCCCTAGTCAAGCATGTGCTGTTGGGCTCAGAAGGCAGAAAAATAGATAAGTTACTTTTGACCAAAAAGTTAGCCAGTCATGGATGATGGCTGCCTGCAGTCCAGAATTGATGGGAAACACTTCAGTCCCAGCAAGCACAAGACCTTTCTCAGTAATTCAGCTGTATCTACCCTTTCCTGTAACCCTACCTTTCACCAGTATAAGGCTGGAGGTCAGCTGGCCACTGAACCTACACTGTTCTACCTTCTTACCTCATTGCATTTGACAACCTACATCAGAAGATAACTCCAGCTCACTTGGTAAACAGAGGCATGATCCAGACCAGAAGCCCAGAATCCCAGAAGCCCTAAATCCTGCACCCTCATATTTCTAGAGCTTGACTTTCTGGAGGTTTTTTGTTGTTGTTGTTGTTGTTGTTTTGGGGGTTTTGGGTTGTTTTGTTTTTTGTCATGATTCTAGGCACCACCCCCCTCAGGGAATGAGTTCTTCATGAAGAAAGCTATCACTCTGCAGAGCAAAAAGGACCAACAGTGAGGAAAACATGCCACTAAAATAGAAACATTACTTGATGGAAATATCTTCCTAGAAAGACCCACCATCGTGGGTAGAATTATGGATCACAAAAGAACATATGAAGTCCTAACTCCAAGTATCCCAGAATGTTACTATAGATGAAGATAGGGTATTTTTTAAAAAACAATAATGAAATTAAAATGAGATACTGAGGGTGGGGCCGAAGTACAACATAATCACTGTCCCTGTAAAAGGAAAAGATCAGGGCACATAGCTGTACACAGAAGACACATAAGGTCGTGCAGAGAAGACACAGACACATGACAACAAAGTATTAGTTACTTTTCTGATGCTGTGATAAAGCACCATGAGCAAGGCAGCTTATAGACGCTGAGGTTTATTTGAGCTAATGGCTCCAGAGGAAGAGTCCATGCTAGTGGGGGAGACAGGAAGCTGAGAGATCACATCTTCAGCCGCTAACAGGAAAGCAGAATAGTGAAAGCTGAGTAAACATACAAACTTCCAAAGCCCTCCCCAATGATAGCTTCCTCCAGCAAAGCACCACCGTCCAAAGGTTCCACCCAAACGGCACCACAAACTGAGACCAAGTATGGAAATACGTGAGTCAATGGAGGACGTTCCTCATTCCGATCATCACAAGGACTTACTGAGAAGGCCAAGCGTGCAGAAGTCATGACCTCAGACTGAAAGCCTCCAGACTCCATGCAAACATGTCTATTATCTAAGCTACATAGTCCATGGCATTTTCTTATGACAGCCTGACGGATGACTACAGCCACCCACTTCCCAGCCTACTATGCTTCCAGATGAGGCTTCTGTCATGGAATCAACGTGGTGTGACTGGCCTAAGATCCAGAGGGATGGCAGTGGGGATTTGAACTGGGATCCTTTGATCCTTGTTTGATAGACCAAGTATTGAGCTAAGAACCTGGCAGGCTAAAGCTTCCTTAGACATAACTGAGCATGAGGGCACATGTTCCATTTATAGCCAGATGTCAATAGTTTGCTGCATGTTTGAGCCACTGAGGCTGAAGGGGGGATAAAAGCTATGTCAGAAACCGTTCTCCTTGCTCCTTTTCTGTCCTGCCCCGCTTCACTCTGTGTGACCCCAAGACACAGCAAACCCCAGCAAATTCCCAAGTCCTCTGACTGTTCACATCTGTGTGACGTTTGTTTACCCTTTGACCCAGGCAGCTACTTCCTTCTCAGAACTTTGCATTCTCCAGAAAAAAAAAGATCTGGGCTCTGGATTGTGCCCTCTCTCCCCCATTTCTTTTATAGTCAAAACATATAAACCTTCCTTTCTGAGTGAAAATTTGACTTATCCCAGAGTTAGGAAGTTCTAGGAATCAAGAAACCAGAAAAAAAATAAATAAATAAAAATAACAGAAAAGGGCTCAGCGGATAGTGAATTTCTAAGCATTTCTGTCTTCTTTATACAA
The DNA here is from genome assembly GCA_004025045.1 of Sigmodon hispidus. Classification (NCBI taxonomy): domain Eukaryota; kingdom Metazoa; phylum Chordata; class Mammalia; order Rodentia; family Cricetidae; genus Sigmodon; species Sigmodon hispidus. Next base: position 60,053 of record PVIH01010297.1, read on the forward strand.
ATAAAATTACTTTTCCTGACTTGCTTTGGAACGACCCCAAAATAAACCCAAGATCAATTGCATAGTTGTCATTAAGTCTCCTTGACCGACCAAGGCTCCAGGGTTCACTGGCAGACAATCATGGTGGGTAGTGCCATTCTGCGGATTATTTCAGCGTAGAGTCCTGGGTGGGGGCAGAGCTGTCCATCTCTGCTCAGCCTCGAAAACCACAAGCAGGCAGTTCATCATTCTCTGCTGTTACATCCAGCAAGGGAGGTGGCATGGGCCTTGTACTGGGCTTTCTGTAACCAGAGTGGTTCCCCCTCATCTGAGTGAATAGAGATATTCTGTAAGTATCACAACAGTGCTCAACAACCCTGGCTGGCAAGATTTTGTTTCAGATGTGTGTAAACTGTCTCAGAACTGTTTTAAGAATGACAAGAAGAAACCACGGTAAGTCATCCTCAGTGGGAAGAAAAGAAATCACACCAATCACATTCTAGCTACTACTCTGCACACGTGCATACCTCTGCGTCTGTCTGATGTGTGTGTGTGTGTGTGCGCGTGTGTGTGTGTGTGTGCGTGTGTGTGTGTGTGTGTCTGGTGTGTGTGTGTCTATGTGTACATACAAAAGGCCAGAGGTTCACCTCAACATGGTCTACCTTATTTAGTTTTTCTTATTGTTTTAGACAAGGTTTCTCTCTGGCCTGGAACTCACCAAGTATTCGAGGCTGGCTGGCCAGCAACAAGACTGCCTGTTTCTGCCAGAGTTGAGACTACAAATGTGTACACCATGTCCACTGTTTTACATGGGTTCTGAACATCAGACTCAGGTGCAGTGGGATTATGCTGGTAATGTAAATATTTGTCCTGCCTATGGGCTTAATAAAAGCTGATTGGCCAAAGACAAACAGAAAGTGTGGGCGGGGCTACCAGGCTAAGAAAACTTGGGAACATCTCAGAGCAGAGACAGACACTACAGATGCCAGACACAAGACAAGGAGCCGCAGCAGACCGCAGGGGAAAGAAGCTGAAATGCTGCTCTGAGAAAAGGTACTGAGCCGCACGGCTGAACAAGATGGATTGAGTTGAAAGGAAAGAGCAAATTATATGACATCATACATATATGTCAGTCAGCATACACGAAATTAATATAAGCCTGTGTGTGATTATTTGAGGCTAACGGGGCCAGAAGTGAGACCAAACTCTGGTACAGGCCTGCAAAGTCCAGGCCGGAACCAGTTACAACACTTAGGTCCTCATGTCTACACAGCAAACGTCTTGCTGGCGGGACTGTCCATCTCCCAGTCCCAGCCACTGCCCTCTAAGTGGTTTTTGTGAGGGGTGAGTTTCCTTAGAAGCCTGTCAACTACTCTGTGAGGGAGATTTTAACACTCCTGTTTCACAGATAATAAGACTGATAGTCTCCTGACCTCACTCTTTCCTTGGTTCCTTAGCCAGCCCACAGTGAGGTCCCCAACACTTCAATTCATTTGACATTCAAATCTTGCTTCAGTATTTTTTTCAAAATGTAAATATTTGCACTATTTTTTAAACAAAACATAGACTTATATTTAGCATGGCATTGTTTATAATACCTACTGTGTAGAACCAGTGTAGATCCCTACTAAGTCAATGAGTTGAGAAAATATGATGGAGATACATAGTGGGATATTATGCAGGCATGAATAGAGCAGTCATGTCATTGACAGGAAAATGGATGAAGCTAGAAATCATTACTAAGCAAAGTCAGTCCGAGGCAGAATGGCAAATATTACATGATCTTTCCTATGTGGCAACTGAAATTTTTAAATGACTACCTGAAGTAAGAGGACTACAGAAGAGAGGCAGGGAGCAGGATATATGTATGTAAGCAAATGTCAGTGAAATCAATTAGCATACACAATTAATAAGTATCACTATCATTTTAAAACCACATATTTGTAAAAAAAAAAAATGATTAACATAGAAATTTGATGCCAACTAACCCTCTCTATGGTGTAACAAGTCCCTAAAGATGTTAATGGACTAGTTTTTCTTTCCACCCTCTGAGGTCAAACAAGATCCCCCTTAAACTGACACTCAGCTCTTGGAGATTCCCACCCATTTCCTGAGACCCTGGAGCTCAGGTCTTTTTCTTCCCTGGAGGTTTCTCACTCACACAGCCCTCCATGACCCAGAGACACTGGCTCTTGTCTTCTCCAGCTTCCGTGGAGGTTCGGGGAGACGCCTCACATGGAGACTAATGGGACAGATGTGAGACATGTCTTGGCTCTCTCCACCTTGGCCTGACAGAGTCCTTGGCCTGCATCCCTGCTCTTACCACCGTCTTAGAACAAGAGGCCTGAGGATGAACCTCAGGTGGAAATGTCTAGATAAAATGGGACTTCTGGAGAGTCGCTGAGCGTTCTGAATGGCCAGCCCCTCCTTTCCTATTCTCAGTGTGCCCCAACACCCTCCCTCTCCTCTTATTCAATAGCCTCAAATCCTGGACAAATCACCACCACTTCGCTGTAGGAAACTAGTGTGGACCCCTCCCCCACCCACCACCTAAATCCCCTAAAGGCAGAGCTTAGGAAGCCAGCAGAATCCTGACGTTTAACCCTCCTCACCTACAAATGGAGCGCCTGTATAATTCTCTTCAGACCTGCCACAGGCAAGATCAAACCAAATATGACTTGTCAGTCAATGGAAAGATGAAATCACCAAAGAAGCAAACAAACAAAAAACAACATTTGAAGTCAACTCCAAAAGGCAGCTATTTATTCCAAAGCAGTGTTTTCCCGGGCTCCTTACTGAAGAGGCTGTTTTTACTGCCTCCTGTACTTCGAAGATAATATAATAAGCCTTTTTTTTTTTTTTCCTTTAAAAACAACTGAATTGTAAGTTAACTGTTGTTAGGGGACTCAGTCTCAACCCTTTCTTCTCCCAGACTGCCACTAACATTGTTCACAACTTAGTGGAAATGCCTTGATACAGTTTTGTGGTCAGTCAGGATCGCATAGCAAAAGGATAATCGTTCTAGAACTTTGAGTGAGTGGAAGGGAGTGTCATCCACAGTGAAGGAAAGGACTGGAAGGTCCACTCCAGGGGCGGCCATGCTTCCGCTGACTCACCCATGGCAGTAAGCTCCCTTCCTTCCTTCCCTGCCCAGCCAGTCCTCCTCAGCTCCCTCACCCTCAGCTCAGGCTCAGCAGTTCATTCTCTTTCCACCTTCCTGTGGGTTCTGGGCTAATCTCAGGTCACTGGGCTCGCATAGCAAGTGTCTTTACCCCCTGAACCATCTTTCTTGCCCCTTGAGTTCAATTTTTGGGAGTCCAGACAGAAAAGGAAACTATGTTTGCTTTATCTTATAGGAAAACTCAAAAATTCTTGTCTCTTTTAACTTAAGACTTATTTCCTTCTAACCCAAAACACTTTAATATATGGCTAGGAAGAGATATTGTTTTAGTTAGAGGTCTGTGGGGTTATGAAATTCCTACACACTGTCTTGCTGGCAAGCTGGTGGTGACAGATCTCCCAAGAGTGGTGTGGATCGTGGCCTCCTCTCTCTGGACTCAGAGCTATCCCTGACCGCAATGGGTAAGAGTTATAGAATCTTCTACCCGGCTTGATCTCTGGGCTCAGCAGAACTAAGAGAACTGTGAGGGGGTGTCCCAGCATGGCTCACAGTGTGGGCACTGAAGTCACCCATGGGCACTGTAGAGGGGGTGTCCCAGCATGACCTAGCACTCAGGTTAGACAGACATTCATAGCCTGTGAGAAGCTCTGAAGGGAAGAAAAATCCAGCCCCATTGTGTGTGGTCTGTGGCACCCCCCCTCCCCCGGTTTTCCCATTTTGCTGAGAAGGCACAGGTACTCGGGATACACATACTTCCAGCTACACAATGTCCCGTAGGCTTTCATACAGGCTGCCAATTTTTTCATTCATATCACCCCCTCCAGCCCTCTCCCATGTAAGGCTGGAATTCCCTGGATTCTTCTTCGAAATTCTTTCCCAGACTCCCCTTCCAATGGCTGTTTTTATCTTGACAGCGAGCTGGCCTTTGTCTCTAGGACTGGACAGCATCAGACCTAACACGAATTGCCCCTAGGAAGACTCCCCCAGAGTGATAAAGAAAGAAAAAAGGGCCAGTGGACCACCCACCACACAGCAAGCTCCCTGCCACCCCCACCACCCACCACACAGCAAGTTCACTGCCACCCTCACCAAGGAGACTTTTGCATACCAGTTGCTCCCCACTTGGATTTGTGGCAATCCAGAAGGTGAACAAGCAGTCTCACCAGCCCTAAACCTTTCTAATAAGGTCTCCCCAGAAAGGCCCAGCAGGCACTTTTATTTCCCAGTCACTTATTGATTGGTTCAAAAAACAAACTGGAAAAAGCCTGTTTTTAGTAGCATTGTTAGTACCATTTTGAAAAGAAAGTAAATCCTTATAGAAACAAGTTGCTTTATACGTTTGGTTTTTCCCTCTCTAACCCCATTAAGTAATCAGTTCAAGGAACAGGCTTCATTTTCTTTAATTGCTATAATGTGTCAAGTAAGAAAACTAAACAGAGAGGTCGGAGCCGGGCCCAGGGTTGTGTGTGAGAATTAGGAGCATGTCCCTCTCTGCCTGTTATTGTATGTCTATCCCACCAGTGAATCCTAACAGAACCACAGTGAGCCATGTTGGGGACCCTCCAAATTCATGCAACCTGGACTGCCCATCTGCACACAAGCATATGTACTGCATCGCTGTTTATGGCAGAAAGGGTTTGGAAAGAACCAGAAACCTGGTTCTGGGAGTTTAGTTTCTAGAACTATCCAGTGTTGTCAAATTCCATTGTCATCATGCGGAAGGCTCCACATGTATATCTGATGAGATGAAGAGCTGTCCAAATACAATACAGAACATACAGTTGGCAGCCTCATAGTTGTCTATAAATAAACTGTATAAGCAACAGTGTAGAAGGCTATACAATAAACTCTGTTAGTGGCCATTTCTGGTGACATATGATACAGATTATTGTCTCCATCACCTGGACTTAAATGCTGTGTGCTTTCAGACAGGGTCTCATGCATCCCAGGCTGCTCCACTGTGTAGCAGAGGGTGACCTGGACTTCAGGCTCTTCTTTCTCTTCCTCCCTAAGGCTTAAGTTGTAGCATCCACCAGCATGTTGCTGGGCATTGACCCAGGACTCTGTGTGTGATAGGGAACTCCTGGGCTAGACATGGATCCCCCACTTCCAGTTTGGATACAGCAAAGTACATTTCTTGAGTAATTTATATAAGCTGTAAGATTGTTTTATCAAGAAGCCTATGGTTAAAGAGAAAGCACACGTGGCCATCTGAGATGCGTATACTTTATAGTGTGAAAACAGTGTGCAATGGCAATTCTTGGCAGCCAACTGGACTACATCTGGAAATAACTAAAACCCAAGCAGCTTGGTATGCCTATGAGGGATTTTTTTTTTCTCTCAACTAGCTAATTTGAAGTGGAAAGACCCAGTTTTAATCTGGACCTCTTGAGGTGGGAAGATTCACCTTTAATCTTGTCATGCCTTCGGCTGGCAGCCTATAAAGACAGGGAAGAAGAAAGTCTGCTCTCTGCTCTCACTCTCACTGGCAAGTCTATCCCTTCACTGATAGTAGAGACTACTTCTTTGGGATTCTGGGGTATAAGGAGACCAGCTGAGACCTCCAGCCTGGTGGACTGAACAAGTGCTGGATCCTTGGATCTTCTGTAGATAGACAGCCATTGACTAGTTGGACCACAGCCTGTAAACCATTCTAGTGGATCCCCTTTATGTACACATATATTCTAGGGAATCCCGGCTAATATACACAACCTTTCCAGTTTCTCTTAGCATCATTGTTTGAAGCTAAAGATGTTTCCCGGGCTAGCTGGTGTCTCTACCTCCAGCAAATGCTTAGGAAACAGTTTGTCATCTTGTGTTGGGATTGCTTCATATGACCCAGCTAAGACATAATGCAGTCTTTTTCTACTAGACACAATCAGAATTCCGCTGACCCAGGCAGCCCAGCCAGCCCTCCTTCCTTGGCAGGCCACACTGCAAAGCTTTTTCTCTGCGGTCTGTTTGATCCTGGGAGCTGCTGGGGCACCCTCTCTGTTCCAGTCCTCTGACTAGATCTTATCCCACAGACCAGAGGAGAGTCTTTTATCACTGGAGCTCAGAAATCTTCAAACTCCACTGGCTGAGAAAGCATTTGTTCAAAGGAGTTCCCACTGTGAGGCAAGGGGGAGAGCGACAAACACATGGATGGCAGGGACAGTATTGTCTGTCACATTGCTTAATTATGAAGTTTCCTCTTCCACTGTGTCACATGTCCCAGTATGGACAATAAACTTTATAGTCCGATGGACAGGAAGAGCATAACGGGGCCAGAACTTGCACCTTTTATGACATGTGTCTTGGTTCATGTTAATCTCATTTGAGCTTTTCTTGAGAGAATTCTGAATCTTTTGCTTTTTAATGAAGACAATGAACCAGGGCATTTCAGACTAGTGTCTGAGTGTATTTTTAATGATTTTAACTGCCTGTCACAAACAGTTCAATCCAAATGCTGATTTCAGAGAGAAAGAGAAATTATTGTGAATGAGACTTATCCTTAGTGAGAAGCGAACAAAGCAGTCAGTCTCCTCATTCACAGACCATATCCCCCACACTGGCTCTCTGAAGGACCACATCAAGACCAGATTCTCCCAGGCTTCCCTTCAGAGAGAGAAACAGCCACTGTTGCCTTGGAGACGGTGCCCAGCAGGCTGGCATCACGGGACTTTTCGGGTCCTGCTCCAGGGCTGACAGCCAATGCTGACTAATTCAGTTTGACTTGGTTATGGCTTCTTTGGGGACACAATAATGGAGGGGAGAGGGCAGGGGGACTTGAGAGTGTGAAATAACTACAGCAAGAAAGCTCTTTAACAAAGCAAGTTATGACAAGAGAAATCACAATGGTGGATGAAATGTTGGGGACCAGAGATGATGTGAAACAAAGCACTCACGTGCCCATGTTTGAATTCTATTCAGAATTCCATGAGCTGACTCAAAATATCTTGAAGATCTGCCACCTGCCATACAGCTACAATTGCCTTGCAGTAGCAGCAGTGTGGGCGGTACTTCTATTCCAAACCTCTTTTTTGGTCTCCTGCTCTAATAGGCAGGATATGATCAATGTCCTCCAGGACTCCAGGGCTGCATGGGAGCCTCTACCTGCCCAGGCAAGGTTTCCATTTCAAATCAGTATCAGTTTGAATGTTCTTTATCCAAAATGCTTGAGGGAAGAACTGTTTTATTTTTGAAATATGTTTAGATTTTAAAATATTTGCATAATAAAGTGAGAAGCCTGGGTGGGGGGATGGGAGCAGAGACTGAACAAGAACCCAGCACTGCTCTGTATACACATTATGTGCATAGAACCGAGGTAACGTCACAGAATAATTTTAGCCCGTGCTTTTTTTCACCATGACCCATCAATGAGACTGGCTGGGGAGCTTTCTATTCACAGGGTCATGTTAGCATTCAGAAAGTTTTGCATTTCAGAGTCTAGACTTTCAGATTAGTGACACTCAAAACTTTACCTAATTAAAACAAACATAGCAGGCCAGAGAGCCGGCAAGGGGGTAAAGGTGCTTGCTGAGAAGCCTGACTAGCAGAATTTGACCCCTGCGACCCACATGAAGAGAACACATGCGCAGTAGCACACACCCTCCCCAACCCCCCCCCCACAAGATAAACCTAACAAAACATTAACATTCTTTTTCTTTTTCTTTTTTAAATGAACTTGAAAGGGAACTTTACAGGTCATTTTAACCCAATTCCTCATTACATAGCTTAGGACACCATCAATGCTGAGACAAAGGACAAGGGTATGAACTGTACCATCTGTTACAGATATGACAGGACCCAGACTACAAAGCTCCAGAGTCCTCTGCCTGGCTGTACCTCACAGAACCACCTTTGCCTCTGATGTTATGTTGAGCATAATTTAATATACAAATGCAAACATGTGTGTTTCAGAAAATGAAAACATAAAACACAGTCCTTTCTTGGTACCCACAGGAGTCCCTGCTACAAAATGGCATATTTTGTACATAACTGAGGCACATCTGCTCACAGTTTAAATCAATTCTCAATTACTTTTTGATTCCAGTACAATGTAAATGCTATGCAAATGATGCTATATGCTATTATTTAGGAACGATGAAAAAGAATCTGCAGATGCTCAATATAGATACAACTTTTTTCAAGTATTTGTGTGAAGTGAAAGGGTGGTGGATGTGGGTATAGGTACCTGTGAAGGCCAGAATTTAACCTTGAGTATTGTTCCTCAAAAGCCATCGTCCTTGTTTTTATGTTGACAGGGTCTCCCTGGGACCCGAGGCTCACCAGATAGGCTAGACTGGCTGGCCATCGAGTACTAGAGATTCTCTTGTCTCTACCTCCCTAGTGCTAGGATCACAGGCACTTGGAACCATGGCCAGCGCTTGACATGGGCCCCAGGGATCGAACTCAGATCCTCATGCTTACAAGGTAAGCACTTCACCATCGGAGCTCACCCCAGCACCTCCTCAATTTCTGATCTGTAGTTCTTTGAATTCACGACTATAGAAGCTGTAGAGACAGGGAGCCAACTCCAACTGCCTTCATCTATTTACATCTTGGAAAATGAACTCTCTGAAGGTGCTTTGGAGACCTTGCTCCATTAACAGTACCATTGTCCCTAGGCCTTCCAAAGAGACTAGTGACCCAGAAGCAAATGGGAAGAACTCCTGAGAAGTCCCCTGGGAGTCAGGCATTTTGGGATGATTAGAAATGCTATTTCCCCAAAAGCCTGACAGTTGGCAATTCCAAATGGGGCTATCATCAAATGGAGCTGGCAGACACAGGTATTGGGGAGTCAGTGTTTGGGACGGGGGTTTAATAATGAACCTGAGTCATGGAAACACAGGAAGGGAGTGAAGAGAAGCCGTAATTATCTTCCCGTGTGCAATCCCAGGGAGACTGCTTGTGAGCGCATAGGAGAAAACACTGTTAGTATCTGATGGGGACTGGGGTGCAGAGGGGCCGGCGGAGCCCTGGTTGTGCTCTCTAACCCAGAAGCTTCTGATGCTCCAGGTTAGTTGGAAGGGACTCCAACAGCCACTCAGTCTGTCCTGGCGCTAGTGAGTAGCCAGACATGGTGAATATTTATGTGGTGAAATGCGACCCCTTGTGGTCTAATTCAGGAAGAAAAAACAAAAATCTAGCTCCACCTAAGTGACACTAAAATCCTATACCTAGAAGAGGTAGTGGATGGTGCAGCCCCCAGCTCACTCACCACACTCGTGAACGTGGCAAGGGTCACCAGAGCCTCAGGAAGCACCAGTTCCCCTTCTGAGTTTGGGAAAGGCCTGGAGTTTGGATTTCTGAAACTATTGCCATGAAGCTGTTCACCCTGAGCAGCTCCAGAACTGCCATATGGGATGCCCAGCACAGCTTCACCTGGGCCTCTTCCCTCTGGGATTGCATGCCCCAGGACAGCATTCTCATTAGACTCTTGTACTCCAACCTAGGCAAGGTTGTGAGGCTGGTATAATTCCTTGTCAATGCTGAGACCACTTCCTCTTGCAAACCTGAGACCCCTGCTGAGATCATCCTTGGGGGAGGGGGAAGCAGAGTCCATCCCCTAAGACAGAGCACTTTCCTATCAGGCTGACATGTCTGTGCCCTGTAGGTTCTACATGAACAAAGCTATGCTGGTTCTCCTGGCACTGGGTGCAACAGGATGCTATCTGGCCTATTTACCTCCAAATTCCCTCTTGAGATCTGCACATCTGCAAGTCCCTCATGAGACTTGACTTGTGGGCTTCTCACTCACTCTTGGCACACAGTGAGGACCCGTGGGATCAGAATCCCGTTTGAAATACTCCTATTTTTACCCCCAATTCTAAGAATTCATTGTATTTGGTTAGTAAAAAAAACAATTTTTAATATAAAGTATTTTAAACTTGTGTAGGAGAGATGCAATAGGACCCAACAGTGGAAGCTCCCAAGGGCAATTAGACATGCAAATGAGTTGAGTTTGCTAACCCCCTCCCCAATTCCTACATATAGTTAACATTTTATGCTAAGTCCTATACTTCACTTTGTTTGGGGGGGTGTTTCTTTTTATTCTTATATGTTAATCCTAAAACATTAAGTGGAATTTAGAGAACCGTTTTTCTAGTCTTAGCTTTTATAGATGGTGTCACTTATCCCTGTAGCTAATAAACAAACAAGCAGGATAAACTGTTCTTTTCATTAAAAAGGAACCATTGTTAATTGCCTCCAGTGTCCAGGGCCTGACCCTTGGGGTTCTTAGGTGTGTTGGGGGCATGGATCAGTTCCCGAGTCTGGAATACAGTATCACAAGGTAGTGAAGGCAGTGGCCACTGACTGAGGATAATGACGCCAGGGCTGAGGCCTCTGCAGAAACTAGGAGGGTGCTGCAGGGCCGTGAAGGAGCAAGAACCACAGAGAAGCAAGTGTGAGACACAGCACACCTATGAGCACAAGCTCAGTCAGCTGGATGCAAAGCAGCACAGGGCCAAATCAACAGGACGAGGCTGACAAGGCACTTGCCTCCAAGCCTCACGACCTAGGAGGGTCGTTAGAGCCTACACAGAGAGCACAAAGAACCAGCTCCTGAAAGCTGCCCTCTGATCACACACACACACACACACACACACACACACACACACACACACACACACACACACACAAACAAACACACATAAATGTGATTTCCATGTTGGCCCCAGCAGCACACCTGAAGTCCTGGAGCTGAGAGACCGACACAGAAGTTCTCTGGGGCTCACTGCCAGCTAGTCTTGTCAAATTATCCAGGTTTAATGAGACTCTGTCTCAAAAAATAAGGCCCAGAAAGACAGAAGAATGCTGTACCAACCTTTGGCCTGTACACATACATGAACACAGATGTGCACAAGCACACACATACACAGGGGAAAAAGTGTCACTACAAATTCCTTGGACCCCACACGTGTGGATGAAGTATAAATTATTTCTCCACGTACAGCTCAGTACTTCCTGCCTGTTTACACACAGACACTGGCCAGTTTTCTTACTCAGGGAGAATAAAAATGATGTATATGACAGCAGCTATGTAAGATTCCAAGTTGTTTGTTTTCAAGTATTTTGCTTTTTCTCTGGTAGGAATGAAGAATGTGGCCATAATCACTTGGTTGTGAGACACTTTCATTTTTCACTTAACAAATGAGATGTTAAAATGGTCTTCTGTGTGTTGAAGTGTTTTCTTCTAAATGTGAAGCTAAATAGAATGGAGCAAGATTAAAACAGACTATTGTGCTAGAAAGCCAGCTCAGAGGGAAGAGGGAAACCCTCATTTTTTTTCCTCAGTACTTGGTTTCTCTAATGTAATACCCACAAGCCCCCGCTCTGCACAACTTCAAGCGGCAGTGGTTTACCCAGCAGCTCTGCTCAGCTACTCCTGCACATTTCAAATGCCAGCTCCTGCACACTATAAGCACTGCTATGGCCCATCTTCTATCTGATGCATATATTCACTTGTCAAATAAATCCACTGAACTCAGAGTTCATGCATCATGTCATAGTCTGGGTCTGAGATGCCCCTCCCCAAAACATTCGGGTCACTAGGGCACACCCTTGTGTTACATTTGCTGTAACTCTGGCATTCACAGAATGCTTCAGGGACAACTGATCAGAAACTGGATGAGTCAGGCCTACCAGGTGCTGTGACAAGCCTCATCTGCACCTAGAAAGGGATCTGGGCCGAGCAGATCGCAGTACATCCTCAGTGAATATGTAGATTTCAGTGACCCAGTACTTTCTTTATCTCACTTAAATATCAATTTAGTTTGTAAACAAACAAATGAACCTTTAAGCACTTTAAAAATATTTATATTCTTCCTTATTATAAAAATAATACATGCTCATTATGAAGGTTTTACATTACAGAAACTCAAAATCTACAGCAGTCCACTAGCATCTTACCGCAGAGACTATGCACCCTTTGGTAGGTGTCCTTAGCATGGAGCGGGGCAGCACGAAGGGACCTCACTGCACACAGACACCATTTTATTCCTGAGCAAGTTTCCAAGTCATTGTAGCAAGTTCACTGACCAGTGTTTCCAGAGGCTTAAGCACTAATTTTCAAAGACTACACTATAAAGTAGATGAGAAAAATAAGATTGTCTTACTACTCACTCTTAAATATCAAAGCATTAAAGTGACAACGTTTAAAAAAAAAATAGAAAAATGCACACATACAATGAATATAACAAACAAAAGTTAGAAAGTCACTTTGGCTTTTTATCAAAATAAAAACTCACAAAATCCAGTTCTAGCATGTATCATAAACTGGCTTTAAAATTCAGAGATGGGGAACAGTTAGCTCTTTTCCTTAGAAGACACAAGAGTCTAGCCAAACATTAGGAACATGGGTGGGGCAGGGTGGGCTACGGAACACAGCTCAGCTGCAGCAGCCAGAAAAAGGCAGTTTTGATTCAACTTCACATAGCTTCGTTTCCAAGGCTTTCAGGACATCTTCCATCTACCAAATTGAAAAAGCATGAAGAATACAAGTGTGAGTATGATTAATTACTTGGTTTAATGGTTAAAGTCAAATTAAATAATGATAATCCATGCCATTCTGGATGTTATGAATGACATAAAGATGTTTGTCCTAACAAAACTCTTTGGAGTCTCTCTTGAATAAGACACTCATAATCGTACTAGCTCTAGTGGTAACCAAACCCACAGTCTACAGTTACACATGAATTCACCATTCTGTCAGTCTCAGGAAACCTTAATACCAGCAATGATATGAATACCGGGCAAGTCAATCTGCTTAAGGCCACAAGATGGCATAGCAGGTAACGGGATCTGCTGCTGGGCCTAACCAGCTTGGTTCACCCCTGAGACCCTCTTCCAGCCTCCACAGCACCAAGCATGCACATGGTGCACATGCATACATGCAGGCAAAGAACACAGACACCCAGACACATAAAAAGTTTTAAACAATTTAAATATTGCATTGCTCAAGGCTATATTTCTGGTTTAGACTAAGTACTGTTTGAGCTCAGCATGGAATGTGTTTGCTGTCTCACTGACTCAGCTTCAGCTCACAGCTCAATTCCCTGCTGGACAGATGGGTACTTGCTCACCTAACAAAGTGCTAAGAGCAAACACATGACATCACAGGGCCATGTGGAGGGGTAATTTGGTCACTGCAGGAAACTGTTCAAACAAAGGCATAAATTTAGAGTAAAATTACCTGTTTTATAGACTTTTCTATTTCAACTCTGCTTTCCAGATTGAAAAGCTCCTTGTCTTCTGGCACAATTTGCTTTTCAGAGGACCCTAAAGTGTAACTGAGATATAGTACAATACAGAGTTAAAGGATGAAAAGGAACTATTCCAACTTTATGGCGCTAACAATGCCAGCTCTAAGACCATTTCTCTAACCATCAAGTAACCCAAGGCAGTGAGCGCTCCTTGTTCGTGGAGACCAGCTGAGGAAGCTGTACCACAGAATCGCATGCCTCCCTAATGGCTTTGTTCAGGTAGCCCTATGCATTCAGTTAGGAATATTTCACTGTTGGGATAAGCCTCCACCCTGGGCGACAGGTGGCAAAGCACCTTCATGGATGAGGTCAAGGGCAAGCAGAACAACCCTAAGAAACCAAAGCTTGCTTTATGTGACTTTTCAGAAACATGTGTGCTTTGAAGTTTGACTTTTAATAAGTAATAATTTGTGAAACCAACTCTTAATTATCAAGAGAGATAGCTGTAAGTCGTAAAGAGCACTTGATGCTTCCACAGGAGCTGAGTTCAGTTCCCAGCACCCATATGGCAGCTCCCAACCCTCCCTGACTGCAGTTCTAGAGGATCCCATGGGCTCTTCTGGCTTCCAGGGAACCAGGCTTGCATATGGTACACATATATACATGCAGGCAAAACACCTATAAACATAAAATAAAAATAAATAAGTCTTTAAATAAATAAGATTTGGCCACCCCAATATTGTCCTCCAACTTGTGTTTCCCACAGCTCTCCAGGGCTGTGGAGTGTTGTCATTTTAAAAAGTATTAAAAATCTATTTTAGAAAAGCAGCAGCCTGGGCCATGAGAAAAGGAAGCCTGGAACCAACTACCACACAGATCAACCTGAGGAAGAACACGCAGTTCTTCTCCATCTCTAAGTCTTTTATCTGAGTAGCAGCTGTGTGCCATCTGTCAGATAAGAAGTCTCTGGTGCTGTGGTGACGGCTCAGCAGCTAAGAGCAGTCTGCCCACCAGAGGACCTGGGTTCAGTTCCCAGCATCCACGTGGCAGCTCAGATGTCTGTCACCTTAGTGTGTCCCCTGACATACTCACAAGGACATATATGCAGGTAAAACAGTAACACATATAAAATAAAGAAAAGGGGAAAAAAAGAGAAACCATAAATAAATGTTACACGGGGCAAAGCCTCCCACAGTAAACCCAGATCCTCAACATGAAAACCCTGCCCCAAAGGTAACCTGATCCTAAATTCTTCAATGTTGTCATCTTTAGGGCAAATTATTCTATCTCTTTTCTTCTATACAGATAGTATCTATCACTTTAAAATGTTTTAGCCTAGCGTGGTGGCTGTGATCCTCCTAGCACTTGGAAGGCTGAGGCAGGGGTGTCACTGAGTTCAAGGCTAGCCAGGGACCCCCTCCTAAAAATTATTTTTTAAAAAAACTGAGAAAAATAAAGTGATCTGGGAATTCATCTCTATTTCCTGACTGAGATACAGGGTGGCCAGCTGCCTCAGGCTCCTGTGACCATCTTTACCACTGACTGACTAGATCCTCCAAATCTGAGTGTAAATAAACCATTCCTTCTTAAAAAGAGTCAGCTGGGCACAGTAGTGCACACCTTTACTTCCAGCACTGGGGAGGCAGAGGCATGGATTCACGGCCAGGCTAGGTCTAGGCAAGTCAGGGCTGTATAACAAGATCCTTTCTCAAAAAGCCTAAAGAAAAAACAAACAAACAAAACACCCAAAAACAAAAAAGAGGGTTTTTCTCCAACCCTACTAGATTAAAATTTTCTATCTTCCATTTTATCATTTTTTTAAAAATTTATTTATTATGTATTCAGTGTTCTGCTTACATGTACACTTAGAAGAGGACACCAGACCTCATTACAGATGGTTGTGAGCCACCATGTGGTTGTTGGGAATTGAACTCAGGATCTCTGGAAGAGCAGCCAGTGCTCTTAACCTCTGAGCCATCTCTCCAGCCTTCTCATTATTATTGTTAAGGAGAGAGCTTGCTGGGTAATCAGATGACCTTAAATTCCTGACCTCCAAACCCCTAGCCTCTGCAGCACTGAGGTTACAGACGTATCATCACACTTGGCTGAAATGCCCTCTTATACACGTGCACACCCTCAGTTTTTGTCACTGACCTTGGTGAGCATCTCACAGATTAAGAGAGCACGTGTCTGGAACCGGGCCTTCTACTCAGACATTTAAATCACAAACCAGACATACACCATGTGCTCTGTAACACGGAACACTGCTTACTTAGTGATTCTTCCATATGAATTGATTTGCAGTATGATTTAAATTTGTCTGGTTTCAAAAGATGCCAAATACAAAGTTATCAATTAATAACTGGATAAAAATTACTGCCTTAAAATTTTTTTAAGGAGAAAAAATATCTAAGAAATTAAACAAGCTGATTAAAGTACCTCAAGTAAAGGAAGTGTAGTCATTTTCCTTTGTTCTTAAGTTGTCCTTTTCCAGATACACAGGTCTTGGGGTCATGTGTTTACAAGGATGAGTAAGAGACATTGGTATCAACTGATTTCATTTCCTATTTCCTATTTTAAAAGGCCAATCAAATGGAAAGCCATTAAGACTTCTGAAATTGTTCTGAGGGGTAAGGTCTTCCATATCTAGCACTGGATTTTTTATTTGGTAACCCAGGGCTTCTGGGATGAGCACAATCTCCTGGATAGAGTAATTCTAATTAAACTTAGATATATACACATATACAGTAAAATAGGGAGTCCATATGGCTTTTTCAAGTGATCAAAGAAGCTATGAGTGGCTGATGGCTTCTAGAGGGATGAGAGTCAGTTTTCTCCAAGGGTGTAGGCCTGGACGTGGACCATGCCCCAGTGGACAGCCACACACAGGAGGACAGAGACAACATGACTTGGACTTGATAGCTTATTTAAATTAAAACAACAACAGCAAAGGGGGCCTGGATGTTTTGGGGAGATGGGTGGACGATGGGGCTGAGAAAAGTTAGGGTGAGGAAGGCGAATATGATCAATACATTTTATGAAATTCTAAAAGCATTTCTAAAAGCTTTTCAGTTTAAAAAAAAAATCTATCTAAAATTAGGGGCCTATAGACCTAATTCACTTGTTTGCTAATATTTTTTTT
>PVIH01010298.1:0-76480 GCA_004025045.1 Sigmodon hispidus
GGCACATTCACACTCCAAAGGTATTAGCTCAACTATGTTCATAGCAGCATTATTTGTAATAGCAAGAACCTGGAAACAACCTAGATGTCCCTCAACTGAAGAATGGATTAACAAACTGTGGTACATCTACACAATGGAATACTACGCAGCAGCAAGGAAAAATGATATCCTAAAATTCACAGACAAATGGATGGATTTGAAGAATATCCTCCTTAGCGAGGTATCACGAACCCAGAAAGATAAGCAGGGGATGTACTCACTCATTAGTGGTCTCTAAACAAACAAACAAGAAAAAAAGCCAAGCATGCCCAAGCTGCAAACCACAACCACTCAACAGCTTGGGATCAGAAACACCCTGGACTGACCCTTCGGATCCCACCTCAACTATAGAAACTCCTGACTCACTCTTGAGAGAGGGGTGACAAAACTGGATTTGCCAGGAGTGGAGACTGAAGTAAGCATTATTGGGTCAGTGGGACCATAGGACTGTCTGCTGCCTGCCCAGGGAGGGGATGGGGAGTTGTGGAGAAGAAAAAATGACCTGATGTGGTGGGAGGGGGAAGGGACCTTGAATAGGGATATACAGGGATGGAAAAAAAAATTCAGAGGGAAAGCTGAACACAAAGTAAATATATGTGTAGCAATCTTATTTGCATTATCACCCTTGTTAAGTCATGCTTATGATTTTTATCTTCTTTATAGTTATTGTTAACTTATCAGCATTTTAAATTCATTTTACTGTTTTTCTTGATAAATACAAAATAAATAAAGAAGAAAAAAAAGACTTTTGGAGACAAAGGGTAGACATTAAAAATTAATTAACTGAGCAGCTACTTGAAGGAAAAAATCTTCTCTAGCATGCATAACATATCAGAAAAAGAATTTCAGTGTCTATGTCATGCAAGCATGTGATACAAGCATCCAAGCTCTAACTCAGCACATTTTGAAGTTCATACTCATGTCCTGTTTTCTAGAAACTTATGTCTGTGTCTGTTAATTGGAAGTAATTAATAAGTAGAAAAGAAAATAAAATAATCTTGAATAAAGTGACCAGAGAATAACTAAGCATAAAGATATTTAAAAGATCCACTGATTTCATAATTCTTTCATTGAAGAATAACAATATTTCTTTTGCTCTGATTGTGTTTAACTTAAAAGGCTAATTGTGGTTTAAACAAATGTTTGTGTGCTTATGAAGACAAGTATTTATCAACACAAGTTTATCAAACTAGAAATAAGAAATCTGCTGGAAGACATTTTACCAGGCAAACCTCTGTTTATCCTTCAAAACCCAAGTGGCAACTATACCAACTCTGCAAAGCTTTCCCCACAGACCTCTGCTAAGACCCATCTCCTCCCTCGGTAGGTCCTCTGCATTTATTTGCTGGACTCTTTACAATGAACTGCTCTATTTACTCACATTCCCATCTGTGTGCCTGCACTGGGAATGAATACCTTGAAGAAGGAGGGATTCGATGGTTCTCTCTTTAAACCCTTCAACCCAAGAATATATTCATGAATGACCATGAACAATGTGAAACCTTGTTTTTAAAACTAACTGCTTTGTCAGCCTTCAGGGTAGACACCTGAAATCCCAGCACTCAGAAGACTAAAATGAGAAAAAATTATGAGTTCAAGGCTAGCTGGTGTGCATTGTGAGACCCCGTTTCAAACAACAATAATAAAAGATTTTCTGTTTTTACAAAACCTATACTTTCAGCACTAGAGACACTAGGAAATTGGGTTGCAGTTACTCAGCAGTCTGGGAGGCTGTATCAGAATTATTTGTCTTCTACATAAAAGGGGGGTATGTACTATTCTTACTCACCCTGACTTAGTAGAGTGTCAGTAAAAAACTCATAAACACTTCACTAGGTTCCAGGATTAATTTAGTGGCTTTGAATTATTTTCTTTTACTCTACTAGAAAAATATCTATCTAAGTCACTTATGATCTGTGATATCCAAAGGAAAGCTAAGATATGGCTATAGAATTTTATTTTTACTTAAGTCTCCTATGAGATTATATTCAAGTTTCCCAGGACAGTGAGAAAGAAAATTCTTAAAAAAAAAAAAAACTGATAAGGAACTCTTAAAAATTGTCACCAAGCAGGCACTGACTCCAATTGTATCATGAAAGAGACATCTTCCAAAAAGAATTAAAACATTTTATATTTGCCCAAAGCTCAATAAGTTTTTTAACACATTGGCCCATTTTGATTCTTACATTATGCCCAAGAGAAAATATTATTGTCACTGTTAAAAATAAAAAAGTATGAAGTTCATAAAGAGCAAGTGACTGACTCCATGGTCATTAATCAGAGGCAGGCTTGGATTCCAGAATTTCTTTTGTTGTTGTTGAAATTAAAAATATTTTTATTTAAATTACATAGAGAATATTCATTAATAAATAAGAAAAGTCTCAAAGAAATGGTGAAGGGTCTGGGTTTATCTAGAGGGTGATAAGGATCCTACCATGGTTATAAGATGGGAAAATATTGGAACAAGTCTAAACTTAGCATATGCAAGGATAGGCTGGTTGTTTACGTTCCTAAGCTGGGTAAAAAATGATTAAATAAATATTCTGAGTGATTCTTGTTGTCATTGTTTCTATGACACTAGTTGAGCCATCTTTTAAAGGTCATATCAGGGTGGAGAGATGGCTCAGTGGATAATATTCTTTATGTGCAAGCCTGACTACCTGGATTCATATCCTGAAACCCACATCAAAAGCCAGAAGTGGTAGTGTGCATTGTGTAATCCCATAATATTCTTACAAGGATACGTAATACTGGGACAGGACAATTCCAGGGGCAGATAGCCTGGAATATACAACAATGGGCAAGAGGAAAGACCTTGTGTTTTAAAAAAGGTGCAAAGTGAGGCCTGACACTTAAAATTGACTTCCTCTGACCTCGCAACATGTTCTGTGGCATGTGTACACCTGCACTCACATACACATGAATGTATACTTACGCAAATTGCACACACACACACACACACACACACACATACATACATATAGAAAGGTCATAGGATTATTGTTACAGAGGTCCATATAAAAGATGAATTCCAAGTATGATGAAGAGAAATACTTACATAAAAGTCTACAGAAAAGAGTCAGCTGCTAAATTCAGTAACACTAGTTTGGTGCATTTTAAGAGAAATCTTTTGTTATACAACAACCTTGTTTAAGGACATTGAAGCCCCCAAGATAGTGTATAGATACATATTATTAGTGATGCAATGCACAGTCATGCTTGCCTCTATGTCCTAAGTGATAATAATGACATAATAAAGTCACCATAAAACCAACCCTAAGACCAAGTCAATAACCTAAAAATGCCATCACTTTAACAGAGGACAAGTCTAAATTCTAGCTGTAGAGTAGTATAACGTTTGATAACAAAGTGCTTAACTTTAGCGAGCATTATTCATTTTAGCTAGAATAAAGTTAGTTCTATTTTCTCCAGTCTTGGTAGGGGTGTACCTTTTAAGGCATCTGCACTGGTTACTTTTCCCATTGCTTGAACAAAATATTAGACATAGAGGACTTTGAGGAGGAAATGTGGTGTTAACAGTCTCATTTGAGTATGTTGGAAGGACATGGCCGGGTAGAGCCATTCACATCATGATAGGAATATAGGAAAGAGACAAAGCATGATATAGCCCAGAACAAAATTGCCCCAGTGACCTACATCATTAAAGGCATTTGTGTCTCTACTTTCTACATTTTATCTCCTCCCAAACAAGCCATCATGTTGTGAATCCACCAAGGAATTTATCTATTGATTAGGTCAGAGCCCTCTCCTTATCTAATCACCTCTGAAATCACTACCATGGACATTCCCAAGAACATGCTGTAGTAAGCTCTTAGATGCCTCTCCAGCCAATCAATAGATGATTAAGCACACCACAGCATCCTTGATGGTCAGTCTAGCACAGGACTTCCCAATATTCTCTTCCTAACCAGATCTTAATTCTTCCTGGAATATCTTCCTTCAAAGAAAAACTGCAGAAATGAGTAGTGATTGTTTTACATTTATTATGTTTTATGTCATTAATTCTGAATGAGTTATATGTGCCTACACATTGACCAAACATTACTCTTGATGTGTCTACGGAAGCGTTTCTTGATGAGACAGTAAAACAGACTGCTCTGTCTACTGAGGGTAGATCTCACTGAACATCAGTGCCTGAACAGAGCCAAAGACAACAGAAAAAGGAATTTCTGCCAGCTGCCTAGACCCCCCGGGACAGCAGTTTTCTTGCCTTGAGCTTGCTGGGGTTTGTCTGAAACTTACACCATAAGCCCCAACCTTTCGATTTTAATTAAATCTACATTATTCTTGTCTCTTGAGTCCCCAGCTTGCTTACCGTCTCCATGATTTTGTAAGCCCCATTTCTTAGAAAGCTCCTTTCTTATAAATGTCATTTCAATTAAAGATCAATATCAATCCTACGTGATAAATGTTCTACCTTTACCGAAAAGATATTGAGCAACTAGAGAGAATAGAAATTCTCATTCCCCATACACTGAGGAAATACAAAGTCTTAATTCAAAGGTAGGGCTGATTACAAAGCCTAGGCTGCTTAGCCACATATACTTCAAATACTATCACAAAAGAAAAAAAACAGAGAGAGAAGGACAAAAGACAGAGATGGAGGGAAGGAAAGACTGTTGAGCTGTGGAGATATTTATAGCATAAACTCAAATCCATAGGCACTTCTCCCTCAGCTGACCTGCAGTGCATAACACCACAGCAACTTTCAGGAATGTGAAACCCAGTCACTGCACCACAGCCAAGAGAACATTTCACCTGCCACTCAGGGCTCTGAATCATAACAATAACTGACAGTCGCATAAACAACACAGTCATCACATCTCTCCTCTATTCCAAGGGCCTTGGGAGAAGACAGCTGCTTCCATATTTAAGAAGCTGACAACTTGGAAGGGGGATTAGAAGTTTCTGCATGCCCACTGGACTCTATGCATGACAGATTTCAACTCAATTAGAGACAGGATGTCAGCTTTGGGAGCAGCAATATCTCTGTTAGCTAAAGCATATGAGCTAGGCATGGTGATATGTAGCTTTAACCACCTGAGGCAGGAGGATTCTTGTTAGTTGAAGGCCCACCTGGATTACAAGTCTAAAATTTTTCTAGAAAAAAAAAATGGAGTAAGTAAAGTCTCAAATACCTTCTCTGTGTCCTAACTGCCTGGTTGTCCAATAATTTCCAAGACTAAATCCTAAGATTACTGTTTCTCCTTCAGCCCACAAAAGTGAGCTAAACTATTCAGTGTGTTTGTCAAAGCTTTACTGAATTCTTATCACGCTTCATTTGTCTATATTTAGAACAGTTATCATTCTTTCCCCTCAACAATTCCCATATTTTACCTACTCACTTTTTACACACACACACACACACACACACACACACACACACACACACCCCTTATCTACCATCTCAAAAGTGAACCTGCCAAAATTGAGGTATCTACAATAGACTAGAATTCCTTTGAAAGCATGTGGTGCTTCCTAACAACTTTGATGTGAAGTCACTTTTAAAGTTTTGTTTGTATAGATCCCTGGTTACTTCTCAGCAGTCTTATCAGCTCTGTTTTCAGATAAAGTTTTCTCAAAGTCTAGAGCCATTATGTAACAGTCCTGCTTGTTTTCAGCTCCTCCTAAAGTATGTAATTGTGCCAATGTTTTGCTGGATATCTGACTGCTCACTTCATTTAGCTGTTCTAGGGAAATGCCTATTAACTCAATAGCTCTGCCATTTCTGCAGCTAATTCACTAATAACAAGTAGTCCTCAACAACTTTAAGGCCAAAACTCCCACTCCTTTTGATACCAACAGTTAGCTCTGCAGGGGCAGAGACAAGAAGTTCGAGAATATTCTTAGTAAGAATTTAGGTACTGATCAGAGGACATTCTGGAAAGAGACATTCTCTGCCAAAGTCATTAACAGTACTTATTGTAACTAAGTATCTGATTGATTTAAATATTACAACTTATTTTCCAAATGTGGAAACTTGAAAATTTACTCTGGATACAACTAAGAATTCTTACTACTGGAGGAATCAGAAAATTGGAAACTTTTACTGGAGACTAAGAATAAAGAGAAGTGTCCAGTATTTGTTACATCATCAACGGCAGTAAAAGGAGAATAAGAAAGCCGGAGGTATCACGCTAGAAGTCCAATCCCCATGTTATCTTGGTGCATTAGGATCCATCTAAAGAGCAAATAAATCGAGTGTGCTTTGTGGGGGCTCCATGGTTACTTTCTGACTGACATACCATGACTCTTTCTTCAAAAGCCTAAAATCTGTTACTCCTGGCACCAATGGGAAAAGAGAATTTTTCTCTGTTTGCTGCATTTAAAGATCTTTTAATAAGCAAAGTCTTTCAAACTTCTTCCAGGGATTCAGAACTGCTTACCTAAGTCCAAAACAAGATAATGATGTCACACATAGTTCTTGAAGAACCATGAGACACTAGTATAGTCAGTGCTGCTGATACGCTCGGTCTTCTGAAGACACAAATCTGCAGTTACAGATTCAACCAGCCATGCACTGAAAGTACTTTAAAAAATTGCATCTATACTGAACATGTACACCTTTGTCCTTTTCCCTTGCTAGTACAGTAACAAATAATTCTATTACATTAGTTCATTAGGTATTGCAAACAATCCAGAGATGATCTGAAGCTTGAGGAAGGATGTGTGGACTCTGTGCTCATGTGAGATCATTTTTTTAAAATTATTTATTTAAGGAAATTTAGCACTTTCAGGACTGTATTTGTAGGAACTCTAAGAGTCTGTCTTCATAGATATAGGGGAAAGACTGCATTTTCTTTTGCAAAAGGGGAGAGAGAGAGAGAGAGAGAGAGAGAGAGAGAGAGAGAGAGAACAGAGGAATGAAAACACAATTTCCTTAAGAACCAAATAGGAACAGCCATGACAGGCATGGTAGCATAGACTGTCCTCTGCAGCCCTACATGCTAATAGTGGGTACTGTACTCCCTTGTAAAACAATGAAGTTGGGCTTAGAGGGTTAGTCTAAGACTGAACAACTAGGAAGCAGAAGAGGATGATACCTCAAGGACTATTTGACCCCAAGTCTTGCATGTTCTCTTAGCCATACAGCCACCAATAACAAAGGCAGTGAAAAAGAAAAAAATTAAATTTTAAGAAGAAAACTACTCATGCACTAATGCTCCTGTTTATTCTCCCAGAATTCAGGCTGGAAAGTTACTTATTGTCTGCTGTCTTGCTGAGCCCGGCTGCTCAGAGTCCAGGAAGTGTAAAAAGCATTTACTGCCTAGTGCTGGACTCATGAGCTTTGTTCCATATTTCAACAGCATGTTGTGGAAAGCACATAAAACAAATGAGAGAGAATGAAATGACAGGAGAGCCTTTCTGTGGCACATTTGTTGTACTAGGTCAGTGTCCCCTAACCTTTTAAAATTATATTTCCCATAAGAAGACCTTTTAGACATGCTTTTGTCTAATGGCCTCCTTATGAAATGTTGATGTCATGTCCTGTATATCTGTTTATATGCTTATATATATATATCTAAGCTGTGGGCATAAAAGGAGTAAAAGAATGTTTTCAGCCTCTACCCCAAAAACTAATGTTGCCCCTTTGAAGATTGCCTCACTCCCACTGAAGATGCATGTACCAAACCACTGTTTTGCAAAGCAATTGTCACTCTCCTGAAGCCAGAATCTCCTAAGGCAAAAGCAGCTCTAAGTGAGCAACTTACACCTTGTAAGAGTTTACAGTGTCTTTAGTCTTCAATTCTTTCCTAAGGTTACTGTTAAGATTTGCATGTGAAACATCAGCCTTGTGTGACTTTGACTACTTGGTCCCCAGCTAGGATGCTGTTTGGGGATGTTTCAGGGACTTTAGGAGGCAGTGATGCAATGCAAACGTGAGTCATTGGAAATGAGTTTTGAGGACTGTACCTTGGTCTTGCTTCCTATCCTCTCTCTGTTTCCAGATTCACTAAAATGTAAGAAATAAACTACTACATTTGCCATGAAGTCACTGGCCACCATGCCATCCCCCATGATGACCTGTATCACCTCAGACAATGAGTCAAAATACAGTCCTTCTCCTTCAAGTTTCTTCATGCCAAGTATTTGGTCACAGTAAGGAAAAGTAACTAACACAGTCAAAGAAGCAATTTACTTTAAGAGTGCACATTTATGAGAAAATCCAGACAACCATAGAATACAACTTTCTGTAGTAAACTTGTGTGGGTTCCCGAGTCCATTCTGAGGCCATTTATTTCAGTTCGTTGTTTTTATTTTAATTTTTGTAGATAGAGTCTCAGGTAACACAGTCTGGTCTTGAATGCATGATAAAGAATAGCCTAGAACTTCTAATCATTCTATCTCCAAAGTACCAGAATTACAGACATGATTCCCAGTTTTATGGGGTTCTATGGATTGAACCCTGGGCTTTGTGCACTCTAGGCAAGCACTCTATCCACTGGGCTACGTGTGCATCTCCTTTTCAGTTCATCTTGAGCCAATCTTTATACATCCTAATGTGGCCAATCAGATTCTTGTGTCTTTTTGCTCATGGCATAGACTCAGAAATGACCATATGAACTGAGTAGCCCATTAATACTCATCCTGAGACAGGTTCTGGAGTAAGTAGGGCTAAAGGTGAAGTTCAATAACAGAGGGCTGGTCCAGTGACATGAGTTCCTGGGTCTGATCCTTAGTAATCAAATGAATAAATGAATGAATAAAGCATTGTCCAGGCCTTCTCCCATATGATGCTGGAATGTCTGCTGCCATGTAATTCTTTTGAAGGGCACCCCAGGCCCTTTGTTATTACCTCTGCAAGCTTGCCTATGAATAAAACCATCCCAGAAAAAGTAAAGTCAGATAAGGAAGCAAGAGACAGCAACTAATCCTAGACTGAGCCCCTAAGTGTAAGAATGACTGAAACACAGGCATGCACTGCACAGTGACACTCCTGTCCTTAACTGATTATCCATGTAACAATAGTCCCAGATTTGTAATGGTACTGAAACATTCCTGACACCTGGTGAGATCACAACTATCATAATGTGAGTGTAATGCATTAATCATCTGTTTGTAATGATGAATGCAAACCTACTACATGGCCAGTCTTAGGAAATACAGTACATATATTAAGTACTGAACATAAAATCTGAATATGTTGATAAATGACTGTGAGTGGTTTGTGTTTACTGTGAAATTTATAAGTAACTGATCGTGTATTACTCCTGTTTATATGAGTTCACTATAAAACACTTTGCCATGTCACGTTAGCCATTGCCTCTTGTGTCTCTTGATAACTGCATTCATCAACTGCATCAAGAACCAAGGTAACAGACCTATGCCTTCAAAATCTGGAGAAGCAACAGTGAGGAAACACCCAAAGGGTAAAGCCTTGCCACTCAAGCAAGAGAACCTGAGTTTGAATCCCTCCTTGGGGAAGCTGTGGAAGTTATGCTCACACACATGTGTGCACATGCACATGAGCACACAAACACACACATGCACCACACAAATATATACACATACAAAGATATTTAAGTGCTCTGTGAGTATACTTTATCATGTTCAAAAAACAGTAAAATTGCTCACTGGCGAATTTCTGAGGATGTTTGCTGCGGCTGGTCGTGATGGTCTAGTACACATTTAAACCCCAATACCACACTTTTGACCAGCCCCATACTTTTCCCCTCACTTATAAAAATGGATCATAATTTAGCCAGAGTTTACCAATAACACATCTATATCTCTGTATTTTAACTGATCCATAACTGAAGTTTAAATTCCAAATAGTCCCACTGTTTCTAACAAGAATCCACATTCTTTAATTTGGTGTGTGTAAGTCCTGCAAAACTGGTGGGAAAAATGATAATTTTTAAAACAGTCTCTTAGTTATGAGTTAAGAATCATAAAGCTGCCAAAAGTGGTGTTAAGAAATGAAAATACAGTGGGATGTTAGTAGCACATGCCTTTAATCCCAGCACTCAGGAGACACAGGCAGGTGGATCTCTGATTTCCAGGCCAGCCTGGTCTACAAAATGAGTTCCAAGACAGTCAGGGCCAAACAGAAACCCTGTCTTAGGGGAAAAGAGGAGAAGGAGGAGGAGAAAGATGAAGAAGAGGAGGAGGAGAAAATATGCCTTGAGTACCATCATAAGACTTAGTTACACCCAAACATAATTATTATGCATAATTTGAAATTGACTCCTAATTTAGAGATATCACGTGATAACTGTGTTGGGCTGCACTGAACTGCATAAGATCCAGAAGGGTAGACATCCACCAACCACATTCATCAGTTATCCCAGTAGATAACTCAGTGCTTTCCCCACTAAGGGATAAATATCAAATCTTATCTGTGCACTCACTGCCAAGTTGACATAAAAGATAAGATTCTTAGTCAAGTATGAAACACTTATAATCCCAGCACTTAGAGGTAGGAAGGTCAGGAATTTAAGACTAGCCTCAGGAAGTTTGAGACTAGCCTCGAGTGTATGAGACTTTGTCAGAGATAGATAGATAGATAGATAGACAGACAGACAGACAGACAGACAGACAGACAGATAGATAGATAGATAGATAGAAATTTGCCTATAACTATACTTTCTAGTATTTTGAGGGTCTTGTTTATTTTATTATTGTGTTTGTTTGTTTGTTTTTAAACAAGATGTCTCAACATGTTGTCCAGGTTGCCCTGGAACTCACTATGTAAACCAGGCTGGCCTCAAACTTTTCCTTTCTGTGTATTAGGATTAAAGGTTTGCACCACCATGCTCAGCTTCAAGCATTCTAATATTAATGACAAATGTTTAAATAGTATTCACTGTGTTCTAAGTAACTTACATTCATTCATTCAATTTACACAACTAACGAAGAAGTTCTCATGTCTCCAGGTGTTTTTTTTTTTTTAAGACAAATGTAGACATAAAAGAAATGGAATCTTCTGCAGATTCATAAATGAGATGACATGCTAAACAATTCTGATTGGAAATAACAGAACAGACCACATGTCCTCAGAAAAGGAACCAACTTAGTGAGGGATTCAATCCCAACACATCTGAAGGCTTTAAACACAGTAAGGCAAGAATCCATAACCAGATTCTGAAGAGACCAAGATAAGAAATACTTTATTTCTTGCTGGCCATATCATCTCTTCTGGACCACTTCAAATCTGATATTGTAGGAGAGTAGTCATGGACAGTATGTCAGGAATGAGCAAAGTTGTGCCCAAAAAAAAAACATTTAAAAAATAGTAGACAACTGGGATGGCCCACAGAGTATTGTTATTTTGGAAAGAAGACCAAACCCATCTAATGGGTTTAGGAGGATTTTCTTTAGAAAATCGGAGCTCTGTTGTATGGAGAAAACAGTTAATAAAAATTTAAGAAGAAAAGAAAATGAGAATTTAGTCTCTAGACTCTAATTCTCTCCTTAGAGTAGAGAATATGAAGAGAAAACAGAAGGCTAGCTAAGGCAATGCCATGTGAAAGTGTCTGATATCAGAAGCTGAGCAGGGTCAAGCCCCATTAGTATGTGGGTAGAAAAAGAGAGGCTTGATGGGTTTAATTGAAAGAAAAAAACAGCAGAAAAGAAAGAAACCTTATGCTCCTTTTCCTATCTGGCCCCCCAATCTTTTCCAATCTGGTTCTGTGTTCTTATGCAAAATGCCAAAAATAACTAGAGAAAGCTGTTTGGACAGCCATAGGGAAATAACCATTCATGTCAGTGTGCCAATGCTGTGCTCAAAGGCAAATACCACTTTTGTTTGCAAGCTAGTTTTTGCGTATTGAAGAAACATGTACAGTGTATTAAAAATAAGTAACTATTTCACAGCACAGAAGTTGCAGCTAAACATCCACATTCCCATTTATTTAAGTTAACATTTTTGAAATATGTGAAATATGACTGACTGTTTCTGAACTACTCTCAGTATAAATGCTCCACTGGAAGATTATAGATTGTAGGGAAAGCAAAGAACATGGTTTGATGTGAATCATAGGACTATCTCATCCCAGGAGGGATGTCTGTTAAGTCTTGGGAGGGACTATGTGTTTAGTGGCCTCCATTCACACCCCCACCCCGCCCGGGAGCCCTAAAGCTGGTCTGCATTTTTATAATCTACTTCTTTTTCTTCTTCCTAAACCCAACTTTTATTTTCCTCACCCCATAGCCCACGCTGTCCTGGAACTCATTATAACCTAAGGTGGTCTCAGACTTTCAGCTCCTTCTGTCTCCAGCTCCCGGAACCACTGGGACCTCCAGGGTCTCTGGCATCCATCCCATACCCAGCCGGAACTCATCAGACAATAGTCTCCTATAATCTGTGCCTTCATAGAGTGCTCACAGCCCCTGCATACACCTCGCCTGAAAATAACTCCATCTTTCTTCCTCCAAGTGAGTAGTACTAGGTCCCACATAGGTCCTGATCACCACAATAAACCTGCCTGGCTGTGGATTCAGGAAAGTCCCTCATGCACTGTGGACTGTGCAATCCTCAAATGCTTTCAGTGTTTCTCAGAACATAAGCCCATATCACTCTTAATATTTTTATTATTGTCTTCTTTGTTTTTCATTCATGTCACTTGGTCCTGGGTTTTGGAAGGGCAAGAGGAAAGTGTTTGAGGCAAAGAATAGAGAAGGAAGGACTATTTAGTAATATGTATCTAGAGCTAATAAATTCTGAAGCTGTATGAATTCATAGAATTTTTATTTCAAATATTCTCTAAGCATAAACAGGCAAAGAATGCTATTCCAAATATTAACTGAGAACTTAAATAATACCATGTTAAAATGTTAACAAATGTACTTTGAAGAAGAAGAAAGGAGGAGGAAGAAGTAGTCAGAAACAGATGGACTGGTTGTCACTTAGTAGTAAAATATATGCCAGCCATGCTCAAGGTCCCGAGTGGGTTCAAACCCAGCACTGTCCCCACCCCAACCCACCCCCTCAAAAAACAATTAAGGAAAAGAAGACTTTGGTTCCTTAGGCTGAATAAAACTGGAAGGATACCTTTTATTGCCCTATTTAAATTTGACTTATACTATTGAAGCCATCAATATTTTGCACACTCAAGATAACCTACGTTAAAAATAAGTGACACAATATAGTGAATTAAGCACTATTAGGAGCTTTACCACATCCTAGGCAGGCACTGTTTTCCTGAACTACATCCTGACCCCTCCCCTTTTGTGTTATAGCTCTTTATTTTGAGATAATGCCTCACTACATTATCCTGGTTTGCCTTTTACTTATAACATAGCCCAGACAAGTCTTAAGCTTATAATCCTCCTGCCTCAGCTTCCCTAATATCTGGGATAACTAATCTGTGAAATCAGCTCTGGTTCCCAGATCTTTTTTAATCTACTTTCCTATACCATGCACTAAAAGCAAATATCAAACTTTAGTTAACAGATTGTGTGTCCACAATCTGCCTGTTTTGGAATGTGCACAGATGAGCAATTCTAAAATGATGCCTATGGTTGCACATGTAAGTGGAAAAATTTAGGAAACTGAGACTCGTGTTTCTCACTTGGATGTTCTAAACACAAAAACACAGGTTTAAGTGAGCTGTATGAGACTGACATGAGATAAAATACAAGTTGTAATAAAACAAAGCAGGAGACATACTTGGTAGACAGAAAACAGTGTGATACCCTGAAAGCATTTTAAGGATTGTTGAGATACGATAAAGCTATCAATAGCTTCTTGACTTTGTTAAGTTTCATATGTTCAATCTTAATGCTGTCATTTCAAAGAGATACAAAAGAATGAACACATTCCTGGTCAGTAGAAGGGAAAAACAAATATAAAGAAAATAGGAACTGTAAATAGGAGAAAAAGAATATGAAAAATATAACATGATAGAAAGCAAATAAATAAGTGATAAGTCCAAAATTATCAGTCATTTCAGCAAATTTAAGTGAACACAGTTAAAAATAAATATGATTGTAAAATAGGATATTCAAATGCCACTCAATCTTTTCCATTGGATTAGTCAGTATAAGTCTGGGAACACAAATACAGTGATAGTTAAAAACACAAATGGACTGTTTGTGATTACTGCACTCAGTAAAGAGGGTATAACTACATTTATGTTAGACACTTAGGCTTTGAGACAAATATTGAATGACTAGTAATAAAAGGGATCATTATAAATAACAAAAATAAATTCTCCCTATAAAATATAACTCTCATTTATATGTCACCATCATTACAAGTATTTAAAATAGCCAGCTCAAAATAGAAGTGGACAAACATTAGTGAGGCAAATTAAAACACATTTTTCTCAAGGACATGTGGAATGAATCTAACCATTGGCCATATTTAAGTAATAAAATACCTCAACAAATTTTTAAAAGTATCCCTACATACCACATTCTCTGAACATAGTGCAATAAAGTCAGACACTAATAATACATGAATATGTTTAACATCACCACATGTTTAAAATTAATAACTTATTTGTTGGAAGTCATGGATTAAAGAAGACAACCTAGTAGAAATTATAAAATATTAGTGCTATACATGGAATACAGCATAAGCAGTATTTGGAAAGTTTTGGAAATACATAGCACAGTGGAGGAGGAGCAGAAATTTGAACAATGTGGATAGGCAGTTTACTATGGACTCCCGCCTGCTAGAAGTATCCACAAAGGAAGTCCCCAAAGTGAAGAAGCAACAGACATCACAAGGAATGTGACAGGGCAGCTTTCCTGTGTGTACTTGTTTAGTTGTAGAAAGGTGAATGAAAAGACCCCCATTCAGATGCTGACAGCCACTGGGAAGGAGGCTAGAAAAGAGCCAATGTCAATTTTTATAGCAGATTGTATGACTCTGCTGACCGGCCCAACAAACTGTGGATATTTCGTCCAGCCACACCCAAAATGAGTTAAACACGTAAATATCTAACCTTCTGGAGAAGTCGGTTTGCTTCCATTTCCTTTGTCCACAGCCTTCACTCTGGGCTTTGTTGGGTCCTTTCTTTTCTCTAAATCTTTAACTAGAAGAAAAAGAAAGACAGAAACATGTGGTATTAATGTTTTTTTTAAAGATAAGAAAAAAAAGGATGTGGTACATTTACACCTTGGAGTATTATAAAGCTGTTAAAAACAATAACATCATAAAATTTGCTGGCAAAGGATGGAGCAAGAAAAAAAAATCATGCTGAGTGAGGTAATCCAGGCCAAGAAAACTATTGTACTCAGTCATAAGTGAAAATTGGTCATGGAGTAAAAGATAATCATACCACCATCCACAGACCCAGAGCAAATGAGTGACAAGGAGGACTTGATGAGGGGGTCATATGGGGATCTCCCTGGGATGCGAAAATAGAATAGCCATCCCTAGTGGACTGGGGGAGGGGTGTGAGGGTGGGAACAGGAGGATGAGGAGAAGGTGGAGGGAGGAAGCACTGGGAGAGACAATTAGAATCTGGGGTATCTCTGGGCTGAGGCAAAGGCATAGAGAAACTTCCAGAAATCTATGAAAGGTGATCATAGCTAAGACTCCTAACAATAGGGAATACAGAGCTTGAACTGGTCATCTCCTGTACCCAGGCAAGACTTTCAGTGGAGGGATTGGGAGACACCAACCCAGCCACAAATGCTTAGACCTATGATTTGTCTTGCCTATGAGATGTATTGGGGTAAAAATGGTGAAGAAATTATGGGTGTGACCAAACATCCATACCATCAGAGGGAGCCCCACCCCTGAGGGCCAGGACCCAGAAGCAGGATACCCCAGAGACCCAGGATAAAACCAAACACAATTGGCAAAAAAAAAAGTCAATGAAATTATTCCTAACGATATTCTGCTCTACTCATAGATTGCTGCCTATCCCAACTGTCATCAGAGAGGTTTCACCCAGCAACTGGTGGAAACAGATGCAGACACACAGCCAAACATTAGGCTGAGCTTGGAGAAATCTATGCAAGAGGGGAATGAAAGAAGTTAGGATGGGGCTGGAGAGATGGCTCAGCGGTTAAGAGCACCGTCTGCTCTTCCAGAGGACCCGGGTTCGATTTCCAGCACCCACATGGCAGCTAACAACTGTCTGTAGTTCCAGTTCCAGGCAAACACCAAGGCAAATAAATGAATAAATAATAAATAAATAAAGTTTAAAAAAAAAGAAGTTAGGAGCCAATGGGGTCAAGGTCACAAGAAAACCCACAGAATCTACCAACCTGGGCTTACAGGGCCTCACAGACACTGAGCCAGCAACCAGGGAGCCTCCAGGGCACTGACCTAGTCCCTCTGCATATATTTGACCATTGTGTAGCTTGATCTTCTTGTGAGACTCCTAACAGTGAGAGCAGAAGCTGTCTCTGACTCTGCTGCCTGCTTTTGGGACCCATTCCTCCTATCAGATTTCCTTGTCCAGTCATACTAGAAAAGGAGGTGCCTAGTCTGACTGCAACTTGATATACCATGGCTGGCTGATATCTATGGGCGGGCCATCCTTTTCTGAAGAGAAACAGAATTGTAAGAGTGGAGGGGGGGCAGAGTGGAGGTGGAAAGTAAGTATTGGGAGGAGAAAGGGAAGGGAAATTTTTGGTTGAAATACAAAAGCAAAAAAACAAACAAGCAAAAATATTCAATGTGCATAACTAAAAATTCCTGGAAAACTAAAAGTACTGAGAGACATTAGTGCCATGGCATAAATTCCATTCCAAATATTGGACCTGTTTTCTTCAACCTAATCACAAGGTATGAAAAATACTTGAGACTTAGGTCAAGTGTGCACCATGAATAAATATATCAAATAAATTTAATACCTAAAAACAGCTGAAAAACTAATGTGATGATCTCGTACTCATATACAAAAGAATGAAAAATCAGGATGCTAAAACATAGCTTGTGGAATCAGTAAGTGTTGCCCTTAGCTTCTTGTCTCTGGACAAGAATTTGGTACTCATTCTAAAAGGATAGTAACTGTGGATATTCTTATCTGTAATTGCTATAACTTCAAAAGAAGATAGAGAACCCAATAACATTTCCTCCCATATTTAAAAAAAAATGTTTCTCTAACATTTTTCTTCACAGGTATAACCCACTGATAAGGTGTCTGTGCTCCTATGTACAACCTCTCACCCATGGTGTTGTAAGCAACCCTAATGAGGCCCACTGATTTGTCAAATAAAGAAGAAAAGTGAGAGAAAACGTCCAAGTAGAAGAGACAGAGTAGGAATGAAAAAGAGAATTTGTGGGAGGGGATGAGACATTAAGAGATAATGGATGTGAATATGATTTTAAAAAAAAAGAACATGTACAAAAATGTCATAAATAAAGCTCATTACGTAATATCAATCTTCAGTAACAAAAATGTCAAATATAGTTTTGATAGTTAGATGGTAATGCTTGTCACTTTAAGGAGACAATATTCGGAGGCTAAAAACTACCCCTCCTCTCTTGGTACACTCATGGCCACCTGCATCATTAGCTGAATGTCCCACTGTATTCTATGCTTGACAGTCTGAAGCAACCTGCCTGGCATTGCTTGGCTCCTAAAGTTTCCAAAGACTTCAAGGACATCACCAAATGTCAAATTTCTGTACATATAAAATTCCCTATGAAAATGCAAAAATATATATAGTCAATGGCAAGATATGCCATTTAATTGATTTATTTACTTGATGGAAGCAAGCAGATGCTTTGGCAGGTCAGCTGCATAGGGGAGACGATGATCTCTCCAGCCATCCTAACCATTGTCCCCAGAGTCTGGACCCATCAATCATGTCTCTGTAGCATCCCTCCTTTGCCTTTCCACTGGTTTTTATGCCTTTGCTGAAAGGGTCCAGATTTGTCATCTGCTCAGGGCTTATCACCTTAATTCTAGTAATCCTGTCTTTAAAACCCTCCTTGACTTTCTAATACCAAGAGATTAAATTTTGAGGTAGAAATTATAATTAAAGTTTTAAGACACTTTAATCTTACTCAGTTCAATATTCTAACTTT
Organism: Sigmodon hispidus; assembly: GCA_004025045.1. Taxonomy (NCBI): domain Eukaryota; kingdom Metazoa; phylum Chordata; class Mammalia; order Rodentia; family Cricetidae; genus Sigmodon; species Sigmodon hispidus. Next base: position 17,999 of record PVIH01010298.1, read on the forward strand.
ATATCCATCTTTAGGCCCTATTGTATGATTTCTTAGCCTCTTTAAAAATCTTTGTTCTCCGTTTTTTGCAAAGACAAAATTGCATTTTTTTTTCCTATTCCTCTATCCTATCTTTTATATGCTCATTTTTGGATTCTTTTTCTTCTTCTATTCCTGAAACATGATCTAAACTAAAGTTGCTTTGCATCTCTGCCTGCAATTTTATCATCCAACAATTTAAAAATCTCATTCTTTATGGATTATTTCCAAATCTAAATCTCTCACCCCACCCACATTTGGGCTATGACCAAGGCCATATACACTTTCTAAAACAAAATACATCAAGTTTAATATGAGGAAAAACTGTGTTAGGAAGTTCTAGGGGTATAAAAAATTCTGGGAAATAATAAAAATTGTTTCAAACATGAGGAGCCTCAGATCTGTACCTGGAAGCGGAACACTTCTGAGCCACTGTTAAGATGGATAGGCTGATTCAAGCAGAGGCCTGCTGTGGGGCTATGTTCTGGTACATTGTAAATATTTGTCCCTCCTACTGGCTTAATAAAATGCTGATTGGCCAGAAGGCAGACAGGTGTGGGTGGGGCTACCAGACTAAGAAAGCTCTGGCAAGAGAAAGAGTAAGAGTCACCAGCAGCCACAGAGGAAAGAAGTCGCAATGCTACTCTGAGAAAAGGTACCAAGCTACATGGCTAAACAGATAACTGGAAATAGGTTAAGATGAGTGAGCTAACTAGCAACATACCTGCGCTATAGGCCAATCAGCATGAAATTAATGTAAGCTTCTGTGAGATTACTTAGGGCTAAGCTGCAACAGAGCTGTGAGTGGGTCTGAACTTTGGAGCTAGGCTGTAAAGGCTGGGCCAGAAACAATTATTACAGATGCCAACAGAACATATTTCCAAGGAGAAAATTTGGTGACTTGGAAGTGTTCCAAAACAGACCACAAGACCAGCTTACATTTGAATTTTAAAAAACAAGTCTCAATGAAAGTTGGGCCACAAGATCACACAGAAAGTGAATGATGGTACCTTCATGTAGGAACAAAATCAGTTAGAAACAAATTATTCTGCCAGGTACAGTGACGCACAGTCTCCCACCTCCTAAATTGTTAAAGAAGTATTGGAAATTATATCTCTTAAGGTTGATGAGAAACAGGAAATGAGAGGAACAGAAGTGTTTCATTTCTTTTAAGTGTCAAAATAACAATCTTATAATCCCAGGATTGGAGATAAAAAAGTAAGAGACTTAAGTTCCAGGACATCTTAGGCTATATAGTAAGCTCCAGGCTAGCCTGATCTACAAAGTAAGACCCTGTCTCAAAAGAAGAGAAAGGGAAGGAAGGCAGAAAAGAGATGGAGTGAAGGAACCACAACAAAGCGGTATTGGAGTGATAAATTCACCAGCACAAGGACTTCTCTCTACTCTTAAAGTCCAAGAAAGTATCTATGTATCAAATAAGTGTGTTCAACAAGAATCCAGATCTCCCATAACTTTGTCATGAACACCACTTTCCAGCATATAACCATGGAAGCTTTCAAGGCAGGGAGAGCAGGCTAAGTTTATGGAAGGGAAGAATATCAACGGGAAAAGAACGCCCTGCAAAGAAATACATGTTTTTGTGAGCAGAACAAATTTCCTCATATCTCACCCACAACAGAAACAGCTAAATCACAAAATGCATGCCTACAGCTTGTCTACAAGAAGGCTAGCAGATCTCAGCGACTAGATCACAGAGAAAAGCAAGTGAAACCGCTTTTCTTCACATGCTTTGAGTACGAAGCCAATGGGGAAGCTTTCCCATGGCCCTGGCTTTCCTCTACTGCTCAATTGGAGCAATTCTTGAAATTATCGATCGCAATTCCTTGATACTCAAATTCTTTGATGCAAAAAAGAAATGGACCACTTTCTGTTCCTCATTGACCGTAAGGGACAACATTTCAGGTACTTCTGAAACAATTTAGGATGAAGGACATTGGAGACAGAACTGACTTAAACTGAAAACCCCAAAACTCTTGATAGCTTTTGGATGATGGGGAAATCTCAAACATGTCATCTATACCAGAGGACAGGTAGATTCACTAATGTCTTTGTTCAGAAATCAAAAAGGCAAAATATCTCAAAAGTCCCCCTCATAGATCTTGTATTTTGAGCCCAGAGCCCTGGGTACTTAAAGACTATCAGTACACACTTCTGAACTGGCCTTGGGCTGGCTTGCTTTCCTTGTCTTTGTTGTAGGCGATAAGTTGAACTGTGTAGTTCTGATCTGGCAGAAGGCCTTGAATGATTGCTTTTGTTGCAGCATTCTGCAGATTCAGCTGGTTGGTTTTTCCCCCTGTAAGAAAAACAGGATGATAAGTCCACTTAAAGCTGTAAGTAACTGCATGGGCTGAGAACTTTTATAAGCCAAAATTCAAGACTGTTAAAAGACAGACAATATTTTTTTAATTTTGGTTGTGTATAATTATAAAGCACAACACACTTGGATAGGTACCAGACAGTAACAACACTTGAAATACACATAAATGCTATATGTGCACAGAGCCTAACTGTGATGTAATTTTGATTCTCGTGTTCAGCACATCCTTTCTGCTTTACATAACAAATGGTTCCCCACGTTAGATAAAAACCCAGTCACAAAAGACTCTCATCATAGCACTCTATCACATTGATTATCTAAAAGGATAAGGATTAGAAAGCATATTCTCAACATCCAAGAGGAGTGCCTCTTGAAAGTGTTGGGAGTGTTCTGGGAATGATGCATGAGCTGGCTGAATGTTATTAGCCATGATGGCTTGTCTTCCTCTGCCCCCTGGAGTAATACAAAGTATCCTTGAATCATAAAAACTTAATTACCTTAAATCTGCCCATCACTGTCTCAAGATGCTGAAGGAAGTACTCATATGCCTGGCTACTTAAAAGTCAGTTTGATTCACTAAGAAGACTGCAAAATCCCCACCAAACCATACTGACATCTAAGGCTTTTTTGAAAATGTGTTTGGATAAATATTGAATTTCTATGCAAAGCTTCAAAAACACCTTTTTTTTTAACCCTAGAATTTCTGGCAGTAATTTAACAATCTGAAATGAAAAGGAAACTAATTCAAAATTTCTGTTCCTCTAACAGCCCTCAGAGAGGTATAAATTAATCAAATGTAACATATATTATCATAAATTTTAATTGAATCCCAATAAAATTAATATCTAGGTCTGAATGTTTATAGCTATTATCCATGTTGCCTGCTGCTAAAGGACAAAATTGAGTTTCCTCTTACCAAAGCCTATTTCCTTAAGTGTTCAAGTTGTTAAGTTTTGTTTTATAACTTACCATTTGAAACTCAACTGTTGGGGCTAGTGAAATAGGTCAGTGGTTGGAAGTATTGTTGCTCTTCCAGAGAACGAGAGTTCAATTCTTCCCACCCATATAGTGGCTCACACCTGGCTAGAACTCCAGTCCAGGAGAAGCTACTGCCCTCTCCTGGCATACATAGGCACTATATGTATGTGTTGTACAGATATTACATTTAGGCAAACACATACACTTAAAAAATAAAAATTAAGTCTCAAGTTATAAAGTACACAAATAAATATTGTGTAATCTATACTTTGCTTTAAAAAAAAAAAAGGAAGAGGAGGAGGAGGTTTTTAGAACATTCCGTATATATTTGGAAGACAAATATATTATTTTATTAGAGATTTGAGACTTCCAGGATAAGATGAATGCTTTAAACTTTGTCTAAATCAGCATTTTCCAAATTTATTTGGCTATTCACTCATTTTGTTGTGTAACTGTTATTAGCACCCTGCAGAACACCATGGAACATTCTTTGGGAAAGATTGGTATAAAAAAAGACTTGGACCATGATCCACAGTGCTAAAATGTCCGTGAAAATTTTGCAGTTAAATATACTTATTACATTTTTTTTGTTTGCTGTGTTTAATCAAGTGGATTCTTGTGTGTCTAAATGGACTGGTTGGCTTTGGCCACTATACCAAGGACAATGGATAAAGTTAGCCTAAGAGTCATTAAGAAATAACTTAACTCACAATTTTAATCACTGGAGATGTTTAAATAAAAGTTAGGCATCTGGCTTTTGAGCACACTGACTCAGAGGGGATTGGCAGATCATGTTGAGATTTGGTCCACGGAGCACTTGAGTCAGTTCTAAGATCTGTGATCCCTTGGTGATATGTGTGTTTGGGATGCTTAGAAATTTAGTATAATTAGCAAATTAAATGGTAAAAATTAAAGTACTGACTAAAAATGTATTTTCAAGACCTGACTGTTGGGGTGTGCCTGGTTTGGGGTCTGGAACAGTGATGACAACAGCAGACAAAATTAAAAAGCAAATAAATAGATAGATAGATAGATAGATAGATAGATAGATAGATAGATAGATACTACAGCAATAGCAAAAATGACTCCAAGTGAGGTACAGTCAATAGTGAAGCCAAAAGGCCCCATGTTGAGAGTCAAAAATGTTGGGATGTGGCCTCGTTTGAGGTCTGGAATTGGGGTTGCCTCTATGCTCAGAGTCCTTCTTTTCCCTTTGGAGGAGGGACCAAGATGGTGAAGAAGCAACAACACAGCCTCCGAGGACAAGTTGAAACAGGCAAGTCCAATTTTATTATGGAGGAAGAGAAATAAATACTCTTTTTTCCAGACTCTCCTCCCAGCCAGGGGAAAGAGTTGTTGTTTGCCAGTATCTGCAGTTGAGGAAGGTGTTCTCTTGCTAGTCTAGGAATTTTGTATCGGGACTCTACTCTCATCAAGGCCCCAGGCTCAGACCCTGGGTTGGCTTATACTGAAGCACTTAGAAGCACATGTCTTAAGGCACTAGTTATCACCAGTTGTAGTGGCTGAGGCCAGGCTGGTCTCCAGGCCCCTTAGAATACATTACACGTGACATAGGGAATCCTCCTAATTCCTTAAGTTAGTAAGTTGGAATGAGTCTATAATGCTTAATATCAGTGACCAAGCTAGAAGCTAGGTGTTTTATCTATCTACATTTTTGGAGATTTATGAATCAAATAATGGGTAAGATTACATATTAGTGAACATAAAATCAGTTGAGAAATGATCCTTTACAGAAAGAAGTCCAGCTTTATATAACTTATCTTCATCACCTATTATAATATTTATAAAAATGTGTGTGTGTGTGATGGTTAGTCATCGTCAAAATGACTAAATCACAAAAGAGCTAGGTAAGTTGCAACTCTGCATACATCTGTGCAGATGTATCTGTAGACCATTAACTGTGTAAGGAAAAAAAAACCTTTAAATATGAGCAGCAGTATTCTATGAGCTTGAGATCCAGGTCATAATAAAAGGAGGAAAATGAGAAGGAATATTGCCTTTCTCTCTCACTCTGCTTCCAGGTAAACTGTGAAGCAAATAGATTTCCTCTGTGCATTGCTGTGATGGACAAAGTAACCACAGACTCAACCTCCAAAACCAGGAGACAAAATAACCTTTTCTCCCTTGAACTGCTTAGGTCAGACATCCTAACATAGCAGCAACCAACTGATCCGTTGAGGACCTGAAGTTACCCGATAGTTATTGTGTGTCCTTGTGTGTGAGCATGAATGCTGAGAGAAATCCTGAAGAGCATTCCAATGGTAACAGTCCCTTAGCGATCACTCTGTGGTACTGCCATAGTTCATGTGCTGTTTTCTTCCTTTGAAGTTCACAATCAATATTTCCCAAACTTCAAATTTAGAGGATTTCTTTTGGGATGTTTTTACAGTTCAGACTGATTCAGAAGTTTGGGGCTGGGATATCATGTCTTCTATTACAAATAAGCTTCTGGGAAATGCAATGTGCATGCTCAGAAAGCTTCCACGAGGAGAATGACAATGTTGCTTCATACATTGTCAGAAGAAGAAACTGAGGCCCTAAGTGGCTAAATAAGCTGCCCAGACTGATTACTAGTAACAGAAGTAGAATTAGAGTTCAAGAAATGAAATGTTGAGTCTGTGTCTCCATGGCACCCATTCATTTCCCCTAAATTCTCTGCCTTGATAGACTTTATCTGTATAATAGAAATGTAAAACACGAGAATCAAAAATTCACCCACAATTTAATCACAATTTTATATCACATCTTTATGTAATGACCAATAAATCTGTTCAATGTGTGTTTCTGGTACTGCAGCTTATTGTCACAATGTCTAGTTGACCTTTATAATCTTCATGTGTAATTACTAAGTACCATTTAATAAAGTTTATTAATCATAACTTATTCAAACAGTCTTAACTATTGTACATTCAGATGTATTGTGTCTTTACAGCATGCATGGATCAAAAGTATTTTATTTCGCAACGAAATGATGGTAGGGTTTTGATAATCTGGAAATTTTGACCTAAGGAGAATCAATCACAGATGAGCCCAAGAACCAGACCTTACACTTTGGGAAGCATTATTTCCTTGATGAGAAGAGAATTTGTCAAGTTCAAAAATTGAATTAAACCAAGTCTTTCACACAATCCGAAAGCAAAGTTCAGCACTACATATTTTTAACCATCCATGAATAAAAAGTTCCTAAAGCTGCAGGTGATGAAGTGAATTGTCTTTACCTGAAGCTGGAGTTACGAGCAGTTTGTAACCACCAAACTTCCCTCTTGGAGCTTTCCATGAAATCTGTATGCTGTCGTGGGATAGTACATTATATCTTAACCTTGTGGGTGGTGCCACTGGAAAGGAAAAACAAAATTGCTTAAACATGAAAACATTTAAGCTTAAATTGAAATGTCAAAGTAGCATGCCCAAACTACACAAAGTTAGTTCATCTGCCTCAAAAAGTGTTCTTTGTACAACCCCAGTAATGATTTAATCAGGATGTAAAATAACACAGCTTTGAGAGTGTGTGCTTTTCTGCCAGATCCATCCTTAACACTTAATGCAACCAGTTTATAAAATCAGCTTTGATTTTTAAAGGAGATTAGATATTCAATTGTAACTCCATGTCTCAGGTCAGTACTATCTGACAAATTCTCCTTTAGATGTATTTTCCTACTTGGGACAAGAAAACCTTTCTACATTACTAGGACTATTAAATGTATGACTTTAAGTTTTCCACTGCAACAATCAATGTTTTTGATGATATAATATTTGAGGAAACTATTTCAGCAATATTATGGTAATAAAATATTCTCCCTGAAACATTTGAGAGGGGCTGGAGATATGGCTCAGTGGTTAAGAGCAAGCATTGCCTTTGCAGAGGACCCAGGTTCAGTTTCTACCTGTAACTCCAACTCCTGGAGATCTGAGACCATCATTTGACCTTGACAGGCATGTATACTTATGTACACACACATGTAATTTTAAAATGATAAATAAAACATTAGAGATGGTAACCATAAAGAAATTTCAGATCAAATGCAAGATAATTGTGTGTTTTTAAGCTCTGCTCTACTCTTCTAGAAAAGCTAATCTATGCAGATGAGGTATGTTGTACATGATAATGACTCAGGCCACAGTATTTGATCTTTTGAAAGTTCACAGAAGTGTCTAGATCTATTTACTTTTATGTAAGCCATTAAAACTTCAAAATATGTTTCAGAACCTTCTGTAAATGCCTCAGGGTTTCAAAAGAAGTTCTTCAACATGAACATTTTTACTATATAATATCTAAATACAATTATTTACTAGCAGAACATCAGGACTCATTACCCATTTTGTACCAACTTTCTTTTCTTACTTTGGAACTCAGCATTATGTAAGGAAACAGAGATTCATAAAGTAGATGAGGCAGAATATGAACTCGGACTTTAGTCTGATTCCCAGCTCTGTCATTAATCAGCTAAATAGACTGAGAGCCTGGTGATCAATTCTTCCAATGCCAGTTTCTTTACATTTAGAAAAAGTGATACTTTCTACAAATCCTAGATCATAACTTTAAATAGATTAATTGATACAATACAATAGATGGCCAGTAAAAATGTCATCCCCTTCTTCTTCCTTTAGCTAATGATAGAGCTGGAAAAACTCATTTAAATCCTCGCAGGAGTATGTCACTAGCCTAAGTTCATACACCAGGAAAGGACAGTCTCTGACACAAGTGAAATCTATGCACTGCTTTTGGATTTAAAAAAAGAAAGAAAGAAAGACAGGAAAGAAATCCATATTAAGCCATGCAGTTGTGGTGCACACCTTTAATCCTAGTACTCAGGAGGCAGAGGCATGTGGATCTGAGCTGAAGGACAGCCTGGTCTACAGAGTGAGTTCTAGAACAGCCAGCGCTATACAGAAAAAACCCTATCTCAAAAGACAAACAAACAAAAAACCAAAATGCATATTAATAAATCACCCTGCCCTGAGCTATATAAACCAAGAACTTACTACTTGTCCTGGTTAGTTTTTTGTTTGCTTGTTGTTTTGTTTTGTTTTAGTTGGTTGGGTTTTTTTTGTCATCTTGACACAGGCTAGGAAAGGGGGGGACTCTCAATGGAGAAAATTCCTCCATAAGACTTGCCTATAGGACGGTCTATAAAACATTTTCTTGATCAATGATTGATATGAGAGGGCTCAGTTCACTGTGTACTACCCCTGAGCTGATGGTCCTGAGTTCTATAATAATGCAGGCTGAGAAAGCCAATAGGATCAAATCAGTAAGCAGTACCTCTCCATGGTCTCTGCATCAGTTCTTCCCTCTAGGTCCCTCCCTCAGGTACCTGCCCTGATGTCCCAAGCTGATGGAGGTATGACCTGAGAGTGCAAAGCTGAAATTAACCCTTTCATCCCCAAGTAGTTTTTGGCTGAAGTGTGTTTATCACGGCAATAAAAGCCCAAACTGAGACACTCTTATATAATTTTTTTGCTTTGTTTTATTCTAAATATTTTTTTAAATTTATTTTATGTATATTGATATGAAGGTGTCAGATCCCCTGAAACAGGAGTTACAGACAGCTGTGAGCTGCTATGTGGGTGCTAGAAATTTAACCCAGGTCTTAACCACTGAGCCATCTCTCCAGTCCCCCAACATTCTTCTATAATTATCTAGGCACGTGAAAATCAGTGAGCAATGAAGGACATGCCTCAAGAACAATATCTCTTTAGAGTTGTCCTTAACCATGTATAAGTAGAGAACACCATTTACAACACAATGGAAACATTAGTTTTGAAATTTCAATGTAATAGATAAGAAAGAATTTACATTTTTTTCTCGCTAGTGGGAAAAAACAGATTTATCACAAGAACAACTATTTTAGTAGCCAGCATTTTAATGAACAAAGAAAGTATTTTTCTAAGTTTTCAACTCAGAAGCAAAAAAAAAAAAAACCTATGTGTAGCTGCATTTTTACTATCTGTGGGAAACATTACAAATATGAATTACAAGTCTGCAAAAGCATTTCTGAGTACAATCTAATCAGTGGTTATCACTGACATGCTTTTGCATAAATGTACTGGTGAGTGAAACCGGACCAACCTGGCATCCATAGTGTAAGAAAGGACAGCAAGCAGATGGAGGCTTTGATCTAAGCCAGTTCTAAGAGGTTCAGTGGGCTTTCCTAACATGCCAGGTATCCTGCTGTCTCAAGGAGAACAAAGATACTAACAGCATCCATGGTTGCTAGGCTAGACAGCAGACATCTGTAGCAGATTTCCTGCATAGGCCGCTGTTCCTTGGATGCTGTGTGAGTTCATGGTCCTCAGCATCACTTTAGAAAACCGCCAACTTTCTAAGCTGCCAGCAGAAAACAATGGAAACAGCTTGGGCTGTGCTGCTTATGAAATGCAGATGGCCATCTAGAACTCAAAGTGATGTGTCTTCCATTGACCTCCTCGAGGAAACAAGAGGAGAGGCAAATGACACAGGGAAGTCCTGCATAGGTCAACTCTTCAATGTCCTTTACATACGACTGCCATCCCATTATGGCAGTGAAAATCCAGATCACCTCTAGTACCAACAGAAGCATACATGTTCTGAGAATCACTAAAACAAAAATCCTTAGATAGACATGAAGCACACATTTTTGCCTTTGGGGAGAAATACAGTGCAAAGACTAAATGCTAATGAAGAAACAACAGTTCTAGATTTCAAAGTCAGCTCCCTCCCAGCCTTTGAAAGGCACTAGGACCTGAGCCAAAGCAAAGGCAAGCAAAAATGACAGAAACACTGGAAAGAGCCATAGAAAAATAATTGCTCTTATTCACCAACAAGAATCTATGTGTGGTTTTTCCCCTCTTCAAGCACAAAGGACATGCTCTCTGTCTCACACAGAGTTGTCCTTAATTTCCAGCAAATGCTCCGGTGAGCTTCATTAAAAAGTTAATCCGTGTCAGTTCAAACATTAATCTTCTCAAAAAGTGTATCAAGTGTAAAGTTTTGTTTGGGGCACACACTGAAATCCCAGAGGAAGCCAACAGACTCTCTTCCATGCTGACATGAGATTAGGCTTAAGAGAAATACTTGTGTGTACAGGAACTTCACCCCAAAAAGGGAATGAAGAAGGCTATTCACTTCTATCATCTCTTTACTGAGGCTGTTTACTAAAAGCACAGGGGGCTTGGTCTAGCTGTGTTGCACTGTGCTTGATTTGAAGGGAACGACTGGGTAAATGTAGTGGCTGAAAATGGCAAACAAGGATAACAAATGCCACCGTGCCCAGCCTTACCTTGGAGCTTTGCGTGGTAATTACAATCTCCACGAGTCTTTCTTTTAACCATCCTCAGCAAATATTGCTAGAAACCAATGCACGTTTTCTGTGAAATTCTGGCAAAGTGTGGCTAGCATGCATTTATCATAACAAGGTGAGTGGACATCCTAATTCTCATATGCATGTAACTCATTCATCTGTTCTGGAAACCAGGAAGTGAACATGTTTGTGGTATATCATTTGACCACAGTGACTATTTCCCCTATTTTCAATTTTGTTCAAAGCAAGTTTCACAAACTCTACATTACATGTTTTTTTTTTTCAGGATCATATCAAAAAGTGACCAGCTCATAGGAGTTCACTACAATATAGCTCATGAAAATATAAAATCGGGGCTAGAGAGATGGTTCAGCGGTTAAGAGCACCGTCTGCTCTTCCAGAGGACCCGGGTTCAATTCCCAGCACCCACATGGCAGCTAACAACTGTCTGTAGTTCCAGTTCCAGGCAAACACCAAGACAAATAAATAATAAATAAAATAAAGTTTAAAAAAAAAAAGAAAAGAAAATATAAAATCAATCCAGTAAAGCAATTTGTATGTTTTTTTCCCTTGCTCATACTCAGACATGTAACTGAATGGTATTATGGTGAAAATAAGATAAGCTTTCTGGAAGTGCTTGTGTATTTTCACATAGCACAGCCAATGACATCTAAAGTTTTTCTAACTCAGATTTCTTGGCATGCAGCCACCATCTTCAAGCCTTTCCTTTCAGGCTCTGTAGTTCCCAGACTCTTCTTATAGCTTCCTCTTCATCTTCATCTTCTTTTTTTCTTCTGCCTTGGACACTTCCAATGGGCCATTTTTCTTCCACTGAACTCATGACTGAGAGGGATCTGCAGGCTTCATTGCTATCCTTCCATAGAAATATTCCAGTCTAACAACACCTCTAGGACCCCAAAGGTCTCTAGTCCTAATTGCAAAGGACAATATAACTCAAATACAAACTCTCCTGTCTCTAGTGGGATTATGGTATGTTGTAAATATTTGTCCCGCCTACTAGTTTAATTAAAAAGCTGATTGGCTAAAGGCAAACAGGAAGTGTCGGCAGAGCTAGCAGACGAGGAAAATATCACAGCAGAGCAGACACATGAGACAGATGCCACGGAGCTGCCAGAGAGACAACACAAATGCTAGGACACACAGAGGAAAGAAGTTGAAATGCTGCTCTGAGAAAAGGTACTGAGCCACACGGCTGAACAAGATGAGTTTAGTTCAGATGAAAGAATTAGCAAATTACATGCCTGGGCCCTAGGTCAATCAGCGTAAATATGATATAAGTCTGTGTGTGATTATTTGAGGCCAAGCAAAGCTGAGAGTGAAACCAAACCTTTAGTCCAGGCATGGAAAGTCCAGGGCAGAAACCAATTACAGCACCTGTTCTAGACTTTTTCCTATAAACTCCATCAACTGCACACCTACCAGCCCCCCGTATGTCTCTCCAACCCTAAAGCTCTACGTATTTGTCTGAGACTGAATTCAATATTTTCCACTTCATATTCCTCCTTCATCAATTAATCTCAACAAATGCCTTCAAAGATTCAACCCTTCTTTTGTAGCAAAGCCAGAGAACACTGCTTTTAGTGAGCTTTGGTAAGCGAACAATTGGAGTGCAAACATGTGGAAGCTATAACAACATAAGGGACAAAGCCAAATGTCTCATCCAATCAGGTAACAGTCAAGGAACTAGAGTGACCTCTTACATTTCCTCTCTTGTACCTGCATGTACATTAATCTGCAAACATGCTCCATCTCTTCAACCTCTGATTCCTACATCCACACTTTTCTCTCCAGCCACATTTGCCTCCTTCAGACATCAATGCCCAGTTTATTGTTATTATTTTGTTGTTATTTTTAGCAGCCTGGCAACCTTGCTTATGCCTATGCCTGAAACTCACATGAGTCACAAGCACAGGTAGTGTTGTTTTCAATATTACCATTTTTACAAAATAAATTAATTGGACATTAGCAACAGTTTAAATGTCCATTTGGTTCCCAGCCTTTGCTTTTTGCCACAGACCCGTGGGATATGCCCTGTGATTATCTGTTAGTACATCTAGCTACCTAGTGGGCAGTAAACTTCTTGATGAGGAAAATCAGCTTAGCTCTTAAACCACAGACACTTAAAATGTGCCCCATTCCTGTTTATTTGAAACAGAATCTGTCTGACAAAGTGAATCTGGTAGTACACCCTTGAAGATATTACATAGAGATGTCCACAGCCAGTTAATCCAATCACAAATGAAGATTCTTAATTAATCTAGACTGAGGAGGCTGCTGAGCATGTTATTGACTTGCTTCATTACGGACCTGTATCTTGTATCATGAAGTTCAGGGAGTAAGTTGCCTCTAAAAACATTCTTTCACCAATGTAAATAAGACAAGCAGAATCCATTTCCTTAACTGCTCACTATGTATTCAATGAAGTGGTTGAAAATATGGTCATCAATCCCTGGTGCACAACAGCTATTTGAATTTTCAAAGAGTCAAGTTCCATTCCCTTTTAAACAGGTGTGCCTCACTTTGAAGAAGCAGGGCGTGGTGGTTGTGCATTTGATTTTTGCAATCCTCAGTTTCAGATATGAGACATTAACATTCCTAAAACCACCCTATCACATTTGAACTTTATGCTCTAGTGATGAATAGTTCAGCAGCAGCAGTTCAGGTTCTGCAGGATCTCATGTGTGTCTAGTTGTAGGGGTATACATACTGTGTGTGATGTACACTGACTTGATGGACAAGTTCTGTGTAAAAGGCCAGACAGTAGATATGTTTGGCTTTGAAGAGTCATGGTCTATGGTGATATGTTACATATTTAATAAAACCTGGAATATCAAGAGATCAACCCACAGTCAAACTAGGCAGAGGTAGCTCCAGGAGTTCTTGATCTCTGTGAGTACAAGGCCAAACAGCTGGGTTTTAATGGCACACATCTTTAATCCCAGCACAGTGAAATCCTGGGAGTGGTGACCTACGCCCTCAATCCTATAACTCCAGAGACAGAACTTTCTGTGTTTCTGTAAATTAAAGGCTGACTACCAAATAGAGTAGCTCATGCCTTCAATCTGAATCTGGGTAGGATACAGCTGGGTGAGAAGGGTATTTAAGACAGTGTAGGAAAACAGCAGAGGTGAAGCGACCAGGAGTGAGGCTGGAAGACAGCTGGGTGAGATTTGACTGTGGTGTTTCCTCTCGCTGATATTTCAGCCTTTCCCAGATATCTGGCTCTGAGTCTATTTCATTACAGTCAGAATTCATGCAACAATGGTCTTCTACCACTGTAGCATAAAAGGAGCCACAACAAGATGGAAACAAATGGGGATGTAATAAAAGTTTATCCAAACAGACCGTAGCCCAGACTGAGCCCATAGATGGTGGTTCGTCAACTTCAGACTTATAAGAAAGGGGGTTTAAAACAATGCAGATCTTCCTAATTCAAAGAGTATATTTCACAAACTCTTTTTTTAAAATAAAGTCATATGTTAGTGGCAACCTCTACTAGACCCTTAACAATCTTAAACAGTGCTCAATTTTAAGAAAATGATTAAAAAAACAGGAAACAAGTTTAAAGTGTTATACATATGCTACAAGTCCCAGGTATGACAGTATACGAATTTAAGCCCAGTACTTAGGAGACAGAAGAATGTGAGTCTCTGTAAGTTCTAGGCCATCATGGTCTACATAGAGAGTTCCTGGTCAGCCAAGGGTCCACAGGGAGACTAGAACTCCAAAAAATAAAATAAATGTATTATAGATTCTATGGGAAATAAGACAGGGATAAGATACACATACATATATGCTATTGCTGCTAATGAACATAGTTGATCTTGGAACATGCAGACTTGATTTTCACAGATTAAACCCTGATAGCTTCTTCAGCATCCTCTCTTTAGCTCCTCCAAAATGGCTATGCCCAGATTCTAGTGACACTATAACCCTGTAAGTGGTGTTATTGCTACATTGCAAACAGTTGATAAAATTAATTAAAGCTAATGGATTTTCTGCCTGGAAACATAGTACACCAAAAAAAATTGTGAGGATGAAGACCCCAAAAGGCTAGATTCCCAGGTTTCTCAATTACCTTGACCCTCAACGTTGGTGCAGAGATAAGCAATGGCCAAAAAAGCCAGAATCAGCCAGTACCGCATCTCACGCTGAAAAATCTTCATTTTTATTTTCTGCCTTTTACATGAGGCACAACAGCTGCCTGGAAACAGAAGAAGGAAAATAAGCATATGCTGTCATCCAGGAGAATGGAGAGGATCTCCGTGGCTTAGAGCAATCAGGAAGTAATTATCTCCCTACAGTGTTGGATATTTTATTCACATATATTGACAGAAGAAAGTTCTTTTCCTCTGGAAAATTCTAGATTGTAGACACTTGGGAGAGCTGGGTGTGGTGGCATATTCTTATAATTCCAGGAGGCAAAGGTAGGCATATCTCTATAACTTCAAGAATAGCCTGCCTGTTCTACATAGTGAGTTCCAGACCAGAGAGGGCTACATAGTGAGATTTTGCAAAAAAAAAAAAAAAAAAGGCAGGGGGCATTAAGATTTTAAGAACCAGAGGTGATAAATGACTTCAAGCAAATAGTATATTTCAACACAGCATATTATGCATATATGAGCTCACAGAGAAGATGGAAACATGTACAAGGCCCAGGATCAAGCCAAATGGAGTCCCAGTTCTCAGCGGGGCCAATGGGCAGTCCTACCCGTTACCAAGAAGCTACCTATAATTAACTTTTGCTGGCAAAGGAAAATCAGTTTTCTCCAGTGGAGTTTCAGTGCAGGTCCTATGCCTGGGAGTATTTGGCCAACACAAAAACAACCTTATACTGAAATTTTTGTAAACTTTTGCTCCATATTACTTTGGGTACTTTTATCTTATCAGTCTTTTACTTGTTTATTTTGACTTTGGTTTTTTTGTGAAGGTGTGTGTGTGTGTGTGTGTGTGTGTGTGTGTGTGTGTGTGTGTGTGTTATTTTCTTGTAAAAAGAGAAAAAGAACATAAAGTTTGGTGGGAAGGGAGGTGGGGAGGATCTGGGATGAACTGGGAGAAGGGAAAACATGATTAAAATATATTTTATGAACAAAAAAATTTTTCAATAAAACAAAATTTTTAAAAAAGAGAGGTGAGGGGCATTAAAACAGGGTGAGATGTTGGACCTGTACTATGAGTCTCTTCTGTACAGATGTATGAAAATTGAATAGTCTGCCTGAAACAGGGTCTTTTCCAAGCATGTGTCCTTCCTGTACCTACCACACTGAGGGAGAACCTCAGCTGTCACCTCCCATCACCTGTAGAGCACACACGAGTCCTGCCTTTATACTGGTGATCAAAGAGAACTTGCTAATATGATGTCACTGCCCAGCTTTTCCCCCTCATGAGTTGAATAATGTCCAATCCTTTGATCTCTTCTCGCAGCTCTTTTTGTTTCTAATATATATGTCTCTGAAACTTTTCCAGAAACATTTCTTTTAGTGTTAGTGAAAGATGAAGTACAAAAAATAGGAATGTAGAGAAAGGAAGAAGGCAGGGGAAAGAATGGGCAGAAAAACTAGAGAGCTAGGTTTTTTAGAGGGCAGAAAAACTAGAGATGGAGGGTAAAAGAAAGCACATATACTTGGTATTAATATAAAAGGCCAGTCTACTGGCCACAATTCTATTTTAGATCATTGCATTGAAGAAATTCTGAGTTCTTTCCTAAGGGATTAGGATAATATTTGTGAAGCCATTAACAAGATGTCTATGCTCCTATATATAACCCCTCACCTATGCTCCTGTGTGTAATCATAATGCATTGGGTGAATATTCATGAGATCTAACTGTAGAAATGGACTAATTGGATAGAAGGAGCAGATCAGAGCGGGGGAGGGGCAAGCAGGCATAATAGAGGTGTAAATGTGATGGAAATAAGTATAGTTATGAAAATATCATAACAAAATCTCTTTTACGTAAAATTTAAATGTGCTTTGAAAAAACTAGAAGATGTCTCAACAAACCTTTTTCTTTTTTTCTTTTCTTTTTTCTTTTTTTTTATTATTATTATGAACAAAGAAGTCACACTTTCTATCCTTGTATATCCTTATTCAAGGTCCATTCCCCCTCCCACCACATCAGGTCATTCTCTCTTCTCCACAACTCCCCATCCCCTCCCTGGGCAGGCAGCTGACAGTCCTATGGTCCCACTGACCCAATATTGCTTAGTTCAGTCTCCACTCCTGGCAGATCCAGTTTTGTCCCCCCTCCCTCAAGAGTGACTCAGGTGTTCCTCTAGGTGGAGTGGGATCCGAAGGGTCAGTCCAGGGTGTTTCTGATCCCAAGCTGTTCAGTGGTTGTGGTTTGCAGCTTGGGCATGCTTGGCTTTTTTCTTGTTTGTTTGTTTGTTTAGAGACCACTAATGAGTGAGTACATACCCTGCTTATCTTTCTGAGTTTGTGATACCTCGCTGAGGAGGATATTCTCCAAATCCATCCATTTGCCTGCAAATTTTAGGATATCATTTTTTCTTACTGCTGAGTAGTACTCCATTGTGTAGATGTACCACAGTTTGTTAATCCATTCTTCAGTTGAGGGACATCTAGGTTATTTCCGAGTTCTTGCTATTACAAATAATGCTGCTATGAACATAGTTGAGCTAATGCCTTTGGAGTGTGAATGTGCCTCTTTAGGGTATACACCCAGAAGTGAACAAACCATTTTGTATTAGCAAATCTTCAAGCATCTATCCATACACTTATTCCCTCCTCTATTTATTACATAAGTTTGTTCTTCAGAAGAGCAAAGGCAACTTAACAATATATAGAATATAAGGCACATATAAATATAGGCAGTGCTGGCACACGCCTTTAATCCTAGCACTTTCTAGGCAGAGGCAGGCAGATCTCCATGAGTTTAAGGCCAGCCTTGTCTGCTGGTTGAGTTTCAGAACAGGCCCCAAAGCCACACAGAGAAACCCTGTCTCAAAACGCTCCACCCAAAAAAAAGATACATATAAATACAATGCATAAGATAGACTTGCCAGGTTTAAAATACACAGGGCTCTTATTACATTTCAATTTCAGATAAATAGTAAATAATTTTTGGTGTAAGTATGTTCTGTGAAATATTTTTGACACAGTGGACCTTGAAGCTGTAGCAGAAAAAAGAAATCACAAAAAGTTGAGAATGAAAACTTGGCTTAGATTGTCTTTGTCAAACTTTGTCAAACTTCAGGGAGTCTGATAGCTGACAGTTTATTGCCAGTATATTTAGACACAATATAATTTGGGGGGAAGAGTTTCTTAATGTAATACAATCCTGAATGCACAAGAAAGTATAATTACATCAAAGCTCAGCTCAGAGTATATATCATTTCTACCAAGAAGATGGGTTCTAGAGATAGGCTACCTGTACTAGCTTAAGGGCATATGGAAGATTCTGGCCTGGTCTCGGTCATACAGATAGCATAGAGGTCATTTGGACTATTAGTTATCTCTGGCCCTGGCTATGGGAGCTTGGGGGGCCCCTAGATATAAGACTCATTTAGATTACTAACCACCTCTGGTCCTATTTTAGGAGCTTGATATGATCTGGTCCAACAAATAACACAGATCACCAGGCGATTAATCACTTCCAATTTCCAGCTTTCTGCACGGAAGAACAGGTTATACATCCATTCCTTTGAGAGGATAATTTTGCATGCTTTATATTCCCAGTTCCCTGGAAATCTGTGGGCACAAAGACCTTCATGCTCCCAACAACATAAAATACCCAAAATATTATTATTATTTATCTAAAACTAAATTCTACCTGGGTTCCCTGTGTTAGATTTTTGCAGCCACGCCCCCACCTGTCTAGGGCATGTTTGAATGATTTCCCTTTAAAAAGCCCACATAGGGGGCTGGAGAGATGGCTCAGCGGTTAAGAGCACCCTCTGCTCTTCCAGAGGACCCGGGTTCGATTCCCAGCACCCACATGGCAACTAACAACTGTCTGTAGTTCCAGTTCCAGGCAAACACCAAGGCAAATAAATAAATAAATAAAGTTTAAAAAAAAAAATAAAAAGCCCACATAGGATGTCTTCTCTTCTTCTCTGCTCTCTACCCCCCCCCTCTTCTTTTCTCCCTCCCCCATCCGTTCCTTTAATACATCTAATATGGCTCTTGGCAGCGTGCTAGCAAGTTCTCCCACACACAAAATACTAATACCCTGTATTTTCCTAGAAAGTCTAAGACAGGAAAAAATTGGATTTAAAAAAGAAAAAAGATGAGCGTAGAGATTTGTACCTATTCCTGGTTCTTTAGTGGAGACAACACTGACTTTGACTCTCCATTAATGAGGAAGTGGTCAAAGAAGTGGGCTGTTTGATGGTTCAGTACATAATTACATTAAGCTTCAAGATACATTTCTCTGAAGTGCATAGGTTTCCAGACACTAAAGGGTAGGTAGAATTTTTCCCACATGTGTTTTTCATCATAATATGTAACACCTTTTCTTAATGTAAAATAAACATTCTAAAAACTTCATCAATATATAAATTCCCTTGGTCCTCAGAGCAGCTTTTAGAGTGGCCATGATTTGAACACGGAGCACAGTGGGCTTCAGGGAGTATCTAAGTTGCAGGGTTTGTGAGGTCAGTAGTGAGGAGTTTATTCAGGTATGATCATATGAGGCAGAGCATCTTAGAAAAACATCCCCACAATATCACCCTTTATATCAATGTGCTTATCCCTTAAAATACCTTTTCTTGCTGATCCTGCTTTCTGGCTACCTTTATCATTTGGTGATAAAATATCCTGACCGAAAGCAATTTTGGAAGGAAGGGTTTATTTAGTTTACAGTTCCCGGCTACAGTCCAGCATTTGGAGGTAGGTCGAGGCAGAAAGGCAAACAGCTAATTCACACCATTTTTCACATACAAGCAAAGAGAAGGATGCATTCCTGCTGCCTACTTGCTTTTATCTAGCTTTCTCCTGCCCTGTATAGTTTAGGACCTCTGCCCAGAGAACATCAATGCCCCCAACAGCATAGGTTTTCCAACATCCATAGCAGTTAAGACATTCCCCAACTGATGGACCAGACCTGAGGTATACTTAAGAACCTCTGCCTAGAGAACATGGATGTCCACAACAAGATAGGTCTTCCAACATCCATAGCAGTCAAGACATTCCCCAACTGATGAACCAGACCTCAAGTAGCCCCTCAACTAAAGCTCTCTTCATAGAGAGTTCTAGACACAGGCTCCCACCCCTAACCAAGAAGCTGTTTTCAGCTGATACCATTGGCAAAGGAAAATCAATTTTCACCAATGAAGTCTCCCTGAGTATATTGATCACATTTTAAAAGCAGACCCTGAGTCCAAGAGTAGTTGGCCAACACAAAATAAAATACCACAAGTTATTTTTGTGGAGTTTTCATCTCATTTTACTTTGGATTTTTTTTTTAATCTTATTGGTTCTCTGTTTGTACCTTCATTTTGTGGAAGGGATTGTACATGTATGTCTTTTGTTTTTGTGTGTTTTTAAAAAGAGAAAAAAAGAACATAAACTTGAGTGGGTAGGGAAATGTGATGATCTGGGTAGAACTGGGGTAAGAAAAACATCAAAATATATTATATAAAATATTTTTAATAAAAAATATGCAAATAAAAATCAGAATTTTAATTACAAAAAAATAAAAAGTAGGCATCACAGATAAATTAATGTTTAAACTATAAGAAAACCTAAGAATATAAACTATCTGCTCTTCTTTCTTTAGTGAAGTTTTATGATAATAAAAGTCCTTCTTCAATACATTTGACAGAATCACAATTTATTTGTCAGAATTTGAAAATTTTAGGTGATTTCCACAGTTCTCAAGCATATACAAACACTGTGATAATCATTCTTACTGAGACTTGATGGACTTCAGCTGGATATAAAATATGGAGCTGCTATGTAAAACAAGATATAAGTTTTGTTTTGTTTTGTTGAGACAGGGTCTCAAAAGGTCATCCAGGCTGGCTTTGAACTAATAGTCTTCCTGCTTCCGGCTCCTAAACAGTGGTATTGTAGGCATGTGCTACCACACCCCTCTAAGATAAGGGTTTTTGGTTTTAACTTATTGCACAACGCAGCGTGGACAGTTACACTGATTTCTACTCTCACCAGCACCTAAGTGCCATGCTGTTATCTCCTCTACCATCATATGGTTGAGTATAATCTAATTTGAGAAGTAAATGTGATTATGAGTCTTGTTTTAAATTGATTCCCACAGTCAGTGGATTGGTTGCTTTTGCACAGCTATAACCAAAACATCTGACCAAACAACTTAGAGAATGGAATTATTTATTTCTGCTAAGGTTCAGAGCTGTCAGTCAACCATTCCAGGGAGAAAATGGCAAATCAGAGCAGCTTCATCACAGCATCGAAGACATAGTGAGGGGAACATTGGAAAGGCCCAGGGAATCACCTAAACACACCCCCGTGACCCACTTCCTCTCACCAAGCAGGAAGTCTTACCATCTCCCAGCAATCTATTTACATATTAAACTCTAGAAATGTATTAAACTACTGATTAACTCAGAATCCTCATGATCCAATTATGTCTGCAAACACACAGACACACCCAGGCTGGTCTCCTGATCAATTTCAGTACAGTTAAGATTAACATCTAATCATTAAGATTGAATCTTAGGGCCAGGAGAGATGGCTCAGTGATTTAGAAAGCTTGTTGATCTTATAGAGGACCTGGGTTTGATCCCAGAACCCACATAGTGGGTCACAAACATCTGTAAGTAACTCTAGTTCAAAGAATTTGGATGCCCTCTTTTGATCTCTTTGTGTACTTTTTACATTCAGGCAAAACACTCATACCCATAAAACAAAATAATTAAATCCAAAAAAAATTTAAATATTGACTATCTTTTTAATGTACTACTTGGTATTCTTTGGCTATTTTATTTTTTAAACAAAATCTGTCTTATTCACTATTTTTCTGAATCATGAGAATCTTTACATGCTATTTATTTTTTAACTGATGTTATTTGTATCATTTTTCTAGTTTATTTTTACATTTTATTCACTGGGTTTAGAGCTGGTTGGTTTGTTTGTTCAATTAAATAATCTGACCAAATGGTTTTCATCTTGGTGTCCAATGTGATTGAGAAAATGGCCTATCTTAACCCACATTTTATTTCTAGTTATTTTAGCTTTTTAATTCCAGGTAAAAATGGACTTTTCTCCATACTATGATGTCTAATGAGCTATTTGTAACAGAGAAATGTATTGATTTATGTTGTATGAAGTTTCTAGCCTGGACTTTCAGGCCTAGCCCTGAGGTTCTGATCCACTGACCTCCCAGTCCCACAATAACACACAGATGTTTATATTAATTTTGTGCTGCTTGATGATTGACCTAGGGCCCAGGCATATAACTTGCTAACTCCTTTATCTTAATTTAAGCCACAATTCTTATTTTGTTCAGCCATGCGGCTCAGTACTTTTTCTCAGCAGCATTTCAACTTCTTTCCTCTCCATCTCCTGGCATCTCTGCTCTGTTCTTCCTGTTCCCAGAGTTTTCTTAGTCTGGTAGCCCTGCCCACACTTCCTGTCTGCCTTCGGCCAATTGGCATTTTTATTAAATCAGTAGGTGGGACAATTATTTACAATGAAACAACATAATCCCACTACAGCTTTATAATGACACAACCATCTAGACTTATACTGCCTTTATATATTTTTCAATCTTATTTCTTATATTAAATACACTTGTAACTAGTGCTTCCCTGTTTTTCATATCAAATAGACTATGTTTCTGTTTTACCAGTAAAACTTCAAATTGTCACCTTACATGGTAAGTTAGTTAGGGTAGTTAGTTAGGGTGAGGTGTAGTTTGTTTTCATGTGTTGTTGAAATTCTTAGGCAACAGTGGGAGCTCAGAGCTGTAATCCTAGCACTTGAGGAATGGAAATAGAAAGATCAGAAGGAGAGACTATGTGAGATCCTCCCTCCAAAACTCACCAACCCAGGACATGGGGGCTAGGAAGATCATCAGGAGCGGGTAAGAAAAACAGGGGAATAGGGGTATGAGCAGAGTACATGATATTTAGGGATGACACTGTAAAACAAAGCCTGTAATTCCATATACTAACTAAAAAACTTAATTAGAAAATAGATGCTACTTTTAAATGTATTTGCAGTGATGGCTTCACAATTACATAGCTCTATTAAAATCTGACAAATTGCACAATTAAAATAAGTAAGTGGCATGTTATGCCACCATGCCAGGTTTATATAAATTTCTCGAGTATTTTTGCTTTGAGGTCTTTGATAGTGGGACGTCTGGATAAAATCCCTGGTAAAGCAGGAATATACTAAGAGTCACCATTTATGCCTCCTGGTTTACAAAGCTTGGCAAGAGACTCTGGCAAGTGAGTGTTTAATAGAACACATGTTGCTTATTCAGTCCCAAATGCTTTAAATTGCTCTCATGATACTTCTTCCAGGCCTGAATACTCTCCTCCTGAAAGATGCTAGCTCGGTCTTTCAGATCTAATCTAGCAAGGCACATAGCAGCCAAGCTTTAGGCTAGAGGTAGGAATGAAAGATAATTTTTCACCAACTCTGGAAAAACTTCAATAAGTGAGAGATAAGGTTCCTACTAATCTGAGCTCTCTCCAAGTCTATAAATGCCATAGATAGGACAGAGATTGTCAGGTATCCACTATTGACACTAAAGCCCCGTGACCCCTTAGAGGAACTTCCTAAGGTTAGACTCTTGCTTCTTTCATGAGGACACCTGGGACATGACCTTGTTAGTGGCAGCCACAAATGGTCTCTGAGTTTTTCTACTGAGTTTTTCTGGATAAGAAATGTCAGGGTCAGTTGGATTTGAGGCAGAACTAACCTAGGGATTTTCATACCATTTTAGAGGCATAGATCTCATCTTACTTTTCTGGCTTCTACCAGACCCTCCAGGGTCATTCTTCTTTGTGATCTATTCCAGAGCCTTGCAGATGAATGCCGTTTCATCAGGGGCCTTAAGATAAAAGAGGAGACTTCCTGCTTGCTGCACTGTCTCAGACAAGCTTTAGAGCAGACATCAGCTCCTCCAGTTCCAGTGAAGAGATAGGCTGTGTACTAACAATGGGTTCTTTACCCCATTGAAAATGCCCCTGGGGGAGGCAACCACTTCTTGCATACTTCCCACAATGAAGAACACTTTGGTGACCATACAAACGGATCTTTTAGTTCCATCCTAAGGGCCCTCTGCTCTCCTGAAGCAGTTTCACAAGCTTCCAGAGTGGCTCCCCTCAGGATTGCATAACACGAAAACGAGATCCAGGACATGGTCTCAACTTGCCCGCCACTCGGGAACTAGCGCTTTGCTACTAATTGTTTTATCCAAATTCCCATAACAGTGACTTAGCATCCAAGGTTTTGAAGACAAAACCAGGTCCCCATGAGGCAAAACTTGGGCAATGATTCATCTCAAGGATCCCAAGATTCTGTCCATCTGAGCCTCCTGCACGGAGTTCTGGTGCCAGAATCTCGTCCTGGTCTGAATTTGTGCCGGCTATTGGTGCATTGGCTAACCACAGAACCTCTTTCAACAGCTGCCAATCAGGCATCCCCAGTGCAAAGCCTGCTCTGAGGAGCTTCCACCTAGACTCACATATCCTCTTGCACTAGCTTAGTATCGTTTTTACACGAGTTCCAATGTGTGCAGCTAAATTTTCATGTTATGTCAATAACCAAAGTTACCTTACAATTTTCTTGAGAAATCTTGGTGTCAAGATTACTCTATTCTTGCTTATATAGCTGAACTATCAATTTGCAATTTTTAAGAACAAGATTCTAATAAATTGCCAAGTTTATTGCATTTTTCAGTTTATTTCTGCATTTATCATTAGTAGCTGCTGTCTGCTTTAACTTTTGTTTAATAGCAAAATGTTCTTTTGTTGTTCATTTATCATTTTGTTTAATCCTTCATTAGTACAACATTATTCTTTCTTTACTACTGAACATGTTTTGACCACATCACATAAGCTTTTATTTCCCTTTTAACCCAAGAGTCATTTTAGTGAATGCAGTAACATAAATTTTCCTTGGTGTGGTAGTGCAAACCTGTAATCCCATCAATTGGGAATCAGAGACTGGAGAATCAGATGTTCAAGGTTGACCTTGTCTAGAGAACAGGTTTGAGGCTCATCTGAGTTACATGAAGCTTTGTCTTCAAAATTAATAATAAACCATAATTCTATAACTCATTCACACTTCAATCTCACCATTCTGGTTTTATGTCAGAACAATACAGTGTATCTGGAAGGTTATATAACTGTTTAATTTGTGCGATTCATTTGTAAAGAAATCATAGATGAGGCAGGATGTTCAGTGGTATTATTTGTATAGCATTTGAGCTTGAATTAATTTATTACAGATTAGCTAATCAACCAAAAGGGATTGGGCAACCCTTTTGTACAAAGACTGGAGAAGATTCCAATAGGCAGCCTCAGTCTCTTCAGATTAATATATCTCTCAATCAGCTAGTTAGTCATGGATCTACCCATCACAAATAAGTAAAAATATAACCACAAAAATCTCTTTCTCAAATAAAGTATTCATTCTAAGAATTCCTTCCCCAAACATGGTAACCCCAGGTTTCAAGTAAACAGACCACATCTGTCCCATAGGCTCTTTAATACCAAGTTATGTCCATCAGATCATATGCGTCTATACTAACACAGGAAGAAAATATTCCTTCTCCAGATGTATCAGGGCAAGAGCCTTTTGTCTGTTCTTATCAAACCATTGCAGTTTCTGTGTCCTGGTGTTGCATGACAATAATTAACTTGTGGCATTGGAAGTGAATATATTTCAAACATTTTTAGCTACACTCCTTTTATGAGTTTAGGAGTAAACGGATTTATTTATAAGACTGGAAATAAAGCTTGCATGCAGAGCCTATCTTTAAATTCTTTTGTTGTTTACTTTAAATTAGGATTAGCAATAGCATATTGGGAGAAGTAGAATCTTAATTTTCCCAAGCTTTTCTGCCAAGTCACCAAACTTTTGGACAGAGAATCAATCCAATCAAAGAAAAAACAATCTCAATTTTTAAGTGCCATGTGATATTTTAACATTTACCAAAAAATGTCAAAGCTTCATTGTTGAAATTTAAGAGTCTGAGTAAACAAGTAACTCTACTTTGATTTTCTTCTTCTCCCTTAAACACACATGTCAGAAATGGCCACTTAATTCTGAAAGCAGAAGGCACATAGCATATGCGTGGTCAAAACATTGTCTTAACTATGCAAACAGCCTTAAACCTGCTTTATCAGTCAGTGCTAAGTCAGCCTGCTTCTAGTTTGTGCATTTGTTTTTTATCAAATCTCATTTGTGTATTTAGGTTTAATAAAGAGCAAAGACCCAAGTGAAGCCATTAACCAGTATTTAAAGGCTCTCAAAGAATTCTCAGCTTAGCATACAGTTTTATCAAAAGTCCTTCAAATGTTTATTCAACAGTTATATCTCTTGCCAAAAGTTATACATACACACAACCAAGTCTTGAAGAGTATTCCCACCAATCATTGTTTATAAACCCTACAAACTTAAACAGAATTGTTCTTAGCCACCTGGTATACACAGATGCTGGTGACCCAGGCTCTGAGAGAGCCAGTGATTTATGGCACTGGAATTATCATTCCAACACTTATTAAGAGCACTACTATATAGCCCAAGTGGAGTCTTGGTGCTAAAGAAGGTACAAAACATTATACCATGTGTTCCCCTTAGGGAGCTCATTTACAATTCCACTAAAAAGGAAGATTCCAAGCTAAATGCAAAGCTAAAAGAAGTATGAAACTAGCACAAGATAGGTAGTATGTCAGCCATTCTGTGTTTCTTTGTCACTGATATATGTAAAGTAATGTATGTCATTGAAAATGAACTAAGATTTTCAGGAAAATCAAGGGACTTGGAAAATATTCTGTTAAAAAAGCACCTTAGACTCAGAAAGACAGATACTGTATAATTACATGCAAAGACAAATTTAATTTTTTAAAATATATATTTCTATTTTATGTGAATTGGTGTTTTGTCTGCATGTATAACTAACTGTGTAAGGGTGTCAGATCTTGGAATTACAGACAGTTGTGAGCTGCCATGTGGATGCTGGGAATCAACTCAGGTCCTCCAGAAGAACAGTCAGTGCTCTTAACCACTGAGCCATCATCACATATTAAAATTTTAATAAGTGTATGGAGGGTACAGTGTGAATCATAAAACCTGAGGGGGGAACATAAAATGGGAAATTATGTGAGAGCTGGGCAGTGGTGACACACGCCTTTAATCCCATCACTGGACAGAGAAGCAGGCAGATCTCTGAGGCCAGCCTGGTCAGCAAAGTGAGTTCCAGGACAACCAAGGCTATACAGAAACACCTTGTCTGGGGGAGTGGGGGCTGGGGGCACAAGAAAAAAAGTGAGAATTTAAGGGCTGGATAGTTGTTTCAGTGGTTAGGAGCACTTACTCTTTACAAAGACCGAACTAGATTCCCAGCATTCACAAGTGGTACACAGAAATATGTAAAGGCAAAGTATTCATATGAATAAAATAAATCTTTTTAAAAGGGAGGGGTAAGTAAGGAGGGCAACAGAATATATGTGACATGAAGAGGGGAGGGGACCAGCCGGAGTATGGGGAACAGGAGACTACAACAAAATATGAAAATGCCAGGCTGAAAACCATTGCCTTGTGCACTAATTTTTAAAAACTAATTTAAATAGAAAGACGATCACCACAATGCACAGATAGCACTGGAAGAGTTCTAATTTTGACCCCTGGGCAGCAGGTTAATGGAGAGGAAACGGAAATGGTGATAAGCAGGGATTTTGCTGCTTAGGCAGATGCTAAGGCAGAAGGCTAACAAAGAACCTTCTATCTCCCTCATATCAAGGGTGGAAGGCCAAGTTGGCAGGAAGGCAGAAGCCAAAACTGAGCATCCAGGTAGGTACAAAGGCAGCCATTACTCACTTGTGTGAACTACTGTAGACGGTTGCAAACACATTCCTATCCCCCCCTTTTTTTTTAAATCTCTCTGCAGGTAGAACTCAATGCAGGTTAACCTGATCAGCTTCAGCTTCCTGATGGTGTGGTCACCTGACTTGAGAGCCATTCACAGGTTTCAAAAAAAAAAAAGGCTTTGCAGTTGAGGACAAGTTTGTGTAAAGAAGTGTTAAAGAAAAAGGGGATGTTTGAGCATGTTTCAGGCCCAAGAGAACTAAGGAAAAAGAGGCGTGTAACACATGTCTTCATGGGTTTAAATATAACAAGGGCCGTCATGCAGAAGGTAAAACTGGATTCTTCAGTGCACCTTCTAAAAAAAGAAGTTTGAGCTGATGCAAATTCAAAGTCCAACAATGAGAACTGACTTTCCTCTGTTGGAAGATTGGGATCACAATCCGAGCAAACTTTCCAACGTAGGGAGCATGAAGAAATGGTTTTTAAGATGTCTGCCTCAATTCTACCGTTCTGATACTGTTTATTTATAGTTTTCTGTTTGCTTGTTGTAGGGGTTCCTTGGTTGTATGTTTGTTTGTTGTTGGGTTGTTTTTGTTTGTTTAAGACACAGACCCCAAGTTGAGAAGATGGCTAGTCGGGGGAAGCAGTTGGTGAGCTTAAGGGCTACAGTTCCAGCACCCAGATAAGAGCTAAGAGCTGTGACTTTAATCCCATCTTGGGGAGAAGGAGAGACAGTGGGAGCCCAGAGTAAGCTGAATAGATTGAGTAGCTAAATCCACAAGATCTATGTTCAAGTTATATGAAGGAAACCCTCCTTCAATATACAAAGTAAAGAATGATCAAGGAAAATGCCTAAAGTCAACCTTAGACCTAAATACACACATGCACACATGTGAATACGCATACACACACACAGGTACCCACATACATACAAACATGGGTACACACATGAACAGGCATGTTATACAATTATACACATAAAAACAAAGAGGACAAATCCTCACATGCACATAGGTCACCGTGGTCTAGGAATCCCTCAGTAAGTCCCTCTTATTCTGGGCTGTGTTGAATTGATAACTGAGTTAACCTTCACAATGCTGCTTCCAAAATGTCAAAGAACTTCCCTGACTCCTTCATGCAAGAAGTTTTACCAAGAAACACTAATCTCATGTGCAGCTGATAAGTGTAATGGGCGGCACCATCAGCCAGGCCTTCGAGGAACAGCAACTTCTCCGCTAGCTTGGTGGCCTTACAAATGTTCGAGATATGTCTGAATGACATTTTGAAAAATAATTTAACAAGTTAAGTACATATTATAAGCAATCAATAAATACTGAGCAATTATCAATGAGTGATTAGGGGTAATGTATATACAGTTCAAAAGTGAATGTGCTGTAGACTTATAATTAGCTTCAGTAAACAGTGCTTGAAATTAGCAGGCACCTGCCAATTGTGAGCCTGGCATTAGGGGCTTGGAACACAACGGGGGACAGATGACCCAGAAGAAAGCCAGTTTTCCCCTCCAGTAGCAAAGGGTTTCCTAGAGAGCCACTTTTCACTAATTAATTCTATGAGATTAGCAACTGCTTTGAGAGTTATTCAGATGTACAAAAGTGGATATAAGTCAGCCTTAGAAATGCAGCCATTTTAGGGGTTGGAGGTAGATAATATGCTTGCCACACAAGCAGAAGGGCCTCAGTTCCAGTCCCAAAATCCAAATAAGAAAATCAATCATGGAGTATGTGCTTTTAATCTCAGTGCTGGGGAGGCAGAGACTGAAGAATGTCTAGCCAGCCAAATCAATGTAATTGGTGAGCTCTGGGCCAATGAGAGACCTCACTTCAAGCAAAAATAACTGTAGATGGTTCCTGAGAAATGATACCTAAGGCTGACCTCTGACCTTCAAGCTCATTCACTCCTCAGAATATACTTACTCATATAAGCACATGCATGCACGAGCACGTGCACGCACACACACATACACACACACACACACACACACACACACACACACACAGAGAGAGAGAGAAAGAGAGAGAGAGAGAGAGAGAGAAATACAGCTGCCTCAACACTTAAACTAGATGTGTGATTTTTGAGATAGAAGCCAGAGTCATTCAGAAGCACAGCCAATTAGTGACAGCTACTTGACACAAGAATATCCCATCATCTGGCTTTTGTCTCCCCACACCCCCCATCCCCGCTTGCTTTTTAAGGACTGACAGAGCTCTTCTAACAAGGAAATGGAAACTTGCTTTTAGCAAAGCCTATGACTATCCTCACTCAGCAGAGGGCTAGCTTCACTTCTCAGGTTAGACACCTCCATTCAGAAAGGCTTCCCTGGTCCTCCCGCTGAGATCCAGGAGGCTTTTCCCTGCTGCCTAAGATGCTGATCTTTGTTTTCCATGCTATACGTTTATCGTTGAACTGTAGTTGTCCATTGCCTGTCTACGTTCAGAAATGCATTGTGCAATACTGTATTTTGAATATTTAGCACAGTAAAAATACATGGCAAGATACTGGGCTAGGGAGGAAGACAATCAAATTATTTTTTTAAACCTCAATTCAGTGTACTCCTCACCACAAAAGCAGAGACATAGAAGCATCCAGGAACATATCTTTATTCAATAAAGTGTCTCCTGTCTGTCCACACAGGCCTGCCCTAAGTCATTCTGATGGACTTAGCAAAAGGGTAGCCTCCCTCTGGCAGTAATTTTTATAAGCAGCTCAGGTAAAATCTGAAAGAAGAATCTGAATACAAATCCCTAAACATTTCAAGTCAGGGACATCTTCCGGGGTCATTTTAGCAGCCAGTAACAGAAAAAAAATGCAAGATGAAAATTGATTTAGAACCAGGCATGGTAGCTTATGCCTGTATGTATTCCCAGCACACAGGAGGCTAGTGATAGCCACACAGGTGGTGGCAGGTGGGTTACACAGTGAGATCCTGTCTGAAGAGGAGGAGGCAAGATTTCCCAACAGGTAAAAGTGTGTCGTGCAAACCTGGTGAGCTGAGATCAAGCCCCAGAACCTACAGTAAAAGGAGAGGGTCTAACTCTAGAAAGTTGTCCTCTGTCACATGGGTACGGGGCAGATGTGCAGCCACACACCCATACATACACAACACACACACATACACAACACACAAGGAAAAGGTAGAAAGGCACTGGAGGAAGGCTTGCGTGGATGCTATGGATTTAAATTTTCCAACCTTGGTGGAATTTGGGCCCCTAAGCTCCACACTCCGATTTGTACTCTTGGTTCTCATAACGCCCCACAGATGTTCCGTTATTGTCACAATTGCTGCAGAATAAAGGAGCCAAAAAGAGGGAACTATAAAACTCTTTAGGGGGGAAAAAAAAAGAGAACAAAGTAGGAGAAAAAAGAAACCAGTCTTGTCCACCAAATACTTTGAAGTCAACTTGGCCCTAAGTAGTTCCCTTATCCTCTGCTTCAGCTACCAGAGCACGTGACCTCAGCTCACACCATCATCCACTCCAGCTCCAGACACACGCCCTCCTGCAGCCTCCAGCAGAGAAACTGGTGAATCAATTGACCAGTGTGATATGGACACTTTAGACTCCATCAAACTCTTCTCTAATCTCCTCCCTGTCACATGCTGGATTGGGGACCCCAAAGGAGGTGCCAAATTCCCTGGAGTTCAGTGGCTTTATCCCTAGAAGAAAACAGTATTCATGTCTCAAAGTAATGAGAAGATAGTGTGCTTTACAGAGAAAGGAATAAATACCCAGAATGTACCAATATCTCTACTACAGCTTGGTTTATAAATGTCACCCAAAAGGACAATGTATTAAAGGCTTGATCATCTAGGAGGTGATAGAAAATATAAGAGGGGTCTCCAGAAAGACTTTCTCAGGAAGTCCCTCTCCCTCCTCGACTTTCGCTTCCTGGTTCACAGTGTAAACAATTTTGTTCCCCTCTGCCCCTTAACTTGATATACTGCTCTAACACAGGCCCAGCAGAGCCAACTTATCATGGACAAGACC
The DNA here is from genome assembly GCA_004025045.1 of Sigmodon hispidus. Taxonomy (NCBI): domain Eukaryota; kingdom Metazoa; phylum Chordata; class Mammalia; order Rodentia; family Cricetidae; genus Sigmodon; species Sigmodon hispidus. Next base: position 49,641 of record PVIH01010298.1, read on the forward strand.
TCCTCAACCATCAGCCAAAGCACATCTTTCCTCATTATAATTATCTCGATTATTTTTTTTAGTGACCAAATGCTGAGTAGCACAACTTCTAACACAGATAAACAAAACATCACACACACACACACACACACACACACACACACACACACACACACACACACAGGGATCATTATCCCCATGAGGACAGGAAATAGCCTACACTCAAAGTTCATAAGAGTAATTAGACCCCTGCCACTATTTATTTACTTATAAAGAATAAAGAGAATGATTGCATCCTTGACATCCAACATAATCAGGGGCACATCTTCTAAGACAAAAGTAAACTTTGTCGCTTCCCTATAAACTTGCTTCCTGCCCCCCTCCACTACCAGTCCATCAGGGTGATCACCCTGTGTCCTGTGCTATAATCACAGGTAATGTGTTAGCTCAGTGATGTTCACACAGCACAGCCCCACTGTGCAACAATTCAAGAAGACTTAAAAAAAAATTATCTGTCACACTCTGTGTTCCAGGAAAACAGTGGTCATTTGGCTGAATTTGACTGAGCTCCAAAGAAGCTGAAGTCACATCTCTGCAGAGAATGTCAACTACACCCAGGCCAGAAGAAAAGAAAAGCAAAAAAATCTTTGTGCCTTAGTGGGGACAGTGGGAAGTAAGGTCTGAAGGAAATGTGCCCTGTGGGGGTTTTCTAGAAAGTTAGTTCCCAGACTTGTACATCAGTCTCTCTAGTTCATTCAGCCTGTCCTGGAGTCCAGCTCTCAATGGTTCTGAAAGGCATGGAAGGCTAGAGACTCCTCAGAAATCTTCAGCTGGACTGTTAGTGCACCAGGATCAGGGCCAAAGAGCTCCTCCCATCCATCCTGAAGCCTGGGAGCCATCCAAAATTACTCCAGGAACACTGACAGGTTCCAAGGAATTCTGCCCAGAGAATTAATTATTAAGGGGCCTCATAAGGGTGGCTCCTGTCTTTTCCAAGGGACCTGTAGGAGGTCAGGGCTGCAGTGGAGATTCAGGATTGTTTTAGTTCAGAGTTCCTCAAGCAGAATGAGAGGGTGCCCATTAAAAGACTAAAAAGATACCCTATGTACCGTGGATTAAAAACCCAGAGACCTTAGAAAATGAAAAAAAAAAGAAAACAATCATAAAAGGCCAAATGAAGTATAGTTCTATTTATATAAAATCCCCAGGGACTGAGTGACAGGCCAGAAAGAATTGGGAAATTACTGTCCATAGACAAAGGTTTTCTTTTGGAAATACTAAAAACATTCTATTTATTTTTAGAACTTTAAAAATTATGTGTATGTGCTGTATAGAGATATGTGTGGGGTATGAAAATGTGTGTATATAGTGTGCATGTGTGTGTTTGGTGTGTATGTGGTATGTGTGGAGGTGTTGTATAAATTTGTGTATGTGTAGGAGGATGTATGTGTGTGTGCATATGTTTGAATGTGTATATGGTGTACTGGGAATATAAATGTGTGTGGATTAAAGAGATGCATGTGTGAGTGTGTATTATGTGATGTGTGAGAATGTGTGTGTGTTTGAGTGTGTATATGAGTGTATATTGCTGTGAGGGGATGTGGGTATGTGAGAGGATTGTGTGTGTATGTATGTGTGAGTGTGGATATGTGTTGTGTGTGGGAATGTGTATTGTGGGATGTGTGTGTGTGTGTATGTGTGCCACCAAATGTTCCTGCTGGGACCAAATTCAGACCCTCTGGAAGAACAATGAGTATTCTTAAGCACTAAGTCATGTCTCTAAGCACCTAAAATCATTCTTAGTTTATGAAGTTGACTGCCCACTCTAAATACTCTAAAAAGCCTTTGAATTATATATTCTGGATATGTGGGTTGTATCCTGTATGGAATGATTGTCAAAGAAACTGTCTAAAACACACACAGGGAGCCAGACATGGTGGTGTAAACCTGTAATTCCAGCACTTAGGGGACTAAGGCAAGAGTTCTGAAATTCCTAGCCAATCAGGCCAGTCAGAAACAGTAACAACCTGTCCCAGGAAAACAAATAACAAAGCAAACAAACAAAAATTCACCAGAGAAAGTGGAATATGGAATCGAGCCCAGGTTCAATCAAAGCCCATCTTAATCTCAAATTTAAATCTCATCCATCTGTCCACACCCACCCATCTCTAACAGTGGGACTACAGGCAGAGCTGGAATCCCTCATCAGCCACGGAACACCCAGTCTCCTTATTCCAACCACCCCTGAGCCTGCTTGCTACTTCACCCAATAAAGATGTGCATTCTTGGCCCTTGGTAGAATCTGCATTGCGGGGCCTCCAGGATGGAAAAAACTCTTCATTTCTCCCTACTGAGATGCAACAGGAGGCTGACTCCTACTTGCCTGCCTCATGTCCCCACTCCACCTGTCCAGCAGCCACCAGCCAGGAACTCTCCAAACCTTCTAGCAGAGGCTAAAGCCAGATGTTGGCACACATCTGTAATACCAGCTCTTGGGAGGTAGAGATTGAAGGAACGGGAGCTCGGGGCCTTTCTTGGTTGTGAAGAAAGTTTTAGACCAGCCTGGACTGCATACTACCTGTTTAAATTAATAAACCTTTCTTGGGACTTGAGGTCGTTCTAGAAGCCATTTTCGGGCGGTGGAGGGTGGGGGTTAAGGCATGAGGGTGGAAAGCCAGACTACTGGGAGAACTGCAAGCAAGCGTTCGTTTTTTGGGGGGCGGGGGCTCTTCAGAGCAAGTCGAAAGCTAGCCTGGACTTAGGCTAAGCAACCCTGAACTCTCCGTGCTTCCCACGGAGCACCCAGTAACGCAGCACCAGGTCTGCATAACTCCAAAGCAGGTAAGTAAGGCTAATAACCCAACCTCGCCCTGCCTGCGCACACTGTATGACAAAGCCCAGCTTCTACAGATGCTTCGGATGCCCAGAGGCTGAGCATAAGGAGACTTAGAAAGGAGTTTGGAAAGACAAAAGAAAATTAAGTGAAGAAGGTCCCCGCAGCATCTTAAACCGATGCCTCCTCTCAAAACCCTGTGGCTCTCCTGATGCTACTCGAGGAGCATGGGGCGTGGCAGCACTCTACCCTCGATGAGCTCTGCCTTGCCTGCTCCCCTATCGGTTCAGAGCCTGGCCCACAGGTGCTAGAATGCACAGCAGTATGCAATGGATGCCTGGGTGAGTTATCTCTACAGACAAGTCTCCCAAACCACCACCTAATAGAATCCAAACAGCGTTGTGATCCCCAACAAATCCCTAAGCCCCTACCAAGAGATTATGCTGGAGAGTAGCCAAATTCTGCTAGCTCCTGCCCAGTGTTCACCGCACCCAGACGCCACGGGGAAATCCCCAGAGAGAAACAGGGGGCTCCTTTGCTGTCCGCAAACTGCTCACTCAGCTCCTGCAATCTCTCTGCCCTGCGATCTGCAGAGACGCATCTGTGTGCACGATCTCCTGTCTCACCCCTAAGGTCCCCAAGTCATCCCGAGGGCACACGTGCGATGGACAGTTCTGGAAATCGCTTTCGTCTGCAGGTGGCTCGCTCTCTCTGGTTCTCTTTCTTCACCTATAGACTATGCAAAACCGAACCAAAGAACAGTAGAGAAAGACGAATTTACCTGTGCAGGGCAACTTTCCAGCCCAGGTTGGGGACCTCTTGGCGCCTAGGGAAGGTTTGTCTCGGCTTGGTCCTTAGTGGACCACTGCCCTGGCTCGCTTCTCTCGGAATACCCTTTCTTAGTTAGCTTCTCTTTCCTGTCCTTCACTCTGTCCTTCCCTTATCCCTCTCTCCCGACGCCTCCTCCCCTGCAGAGCTTCCCTCCTCGCCTCTCTCAGGATCAGATAAGAGGAAAGGAACCGCTGAGCGAGCCAATTATAAAGCCAAAGGTGGCCTCGGGGGCGGGAGGTGGGGACACAGACCCCCACTTTTCCTCCTCCTCCTCTTCAGCATTCCCGCCCTGCTCGAGTTGCAGAGGAGCCCGCCCCCACGCCTCCCAAGTTCCCCCCAAGGCCTGGCAGCCGACCCAGGTGCGCGTGGCAGCCGGGTGCACAGCAGCGTGGATGATCAACTGCTTGGTCCCCCAGATTCTAAACCAGAGCCCCAGGTCACTTTGAGGGATCTCAGAAACTCCTGATTTCATCCCAAACTCCAGAAGTTCCCATCCCCAAAGATGAGCCTTGTCGTCCCACGGCGGGGGGGGGGGGGGGTGTCGGTCTTCTCTCTCTTGTCCTTCAACTCAAAGGGGCCAGTCTAGCAAGGTCTCCGGGGGTAGACTTTTATGTGCATGGGAATCAAGTAGAGGAATGTTAAACTGGAGGATTTTCTTCGTCTTAAAACTTGTGGACAGTTTTGTGCGGTTGGACCTGCAGATTTTCTTTCTCTGTGCACAGATTATAGTAGGCAGGTTTGGGCAGATCCCAGAAAATCAGCATCTATCAAACCCCTGGGGGTTCTGGTCCATGCCGGCCACTCCCTTTGAGAAACACTGCCCTTGAACTAGAACTGCAGAGCCCTGAGTGTCTGGGGACCTGAGCCAGATGGATGTTCCTCAAAAAGTCATCTTCCCATTTTTGTGTCAGGCCCAAACATTCTCACCTTCATAGAAGTTGTCTCAAATGAAGGACTGGGGGTTGCATACATACTGATCATTTAGCAAGACCTACTTTGTGAGAAAAGACTAAAACGAGTGTGATTTCATCAGTTCCCAGTGCAGGTAGTAGAGAAAAATAGGAAGTATTCTCATAAATTCCCTAACTGCTTCCGAAATGCCCTGCTGGGAGCACACGCAAGGATGCTTGACACCTTCCAAGGCGGTTTCTGAGAAGGTCCAGTCTTGCAAGCTGCTGTTCGCCACCTCTGCTTTTTTCAAACTTGCTGTTGGACTCTGTGCCAACTTTCTGAACTTCAACTTGGAATGGAAAAGGTGGCTATAGCCTCCTCCCAAGACCCTGGGTCAGAATCAACCTTGGCTTCAACCCGCGACTCAGGGTGGGGTGGCTGCAGCTTTTCAGTGAGCGTAATTCTCCCGGGTCCCGGTGGCTACAGTTTTCAGTACACCCGCGCCACGCTAAGGCCCTGAAAGCTGGACTGTTGGGGTAAGAGCGCCACCTGGTGTCTGCACTGGGTTTGGGACCTGGAAATAGACAGACTGACAAGTAGAAGCCTGAATTCAAGAAGGATTTGTTCCTTGGTTAGCTATCCTTTCCTCAACCTTACTCTCATCAATAACTATTATGATCCCATTTTAATAATGTATCAGGGTGCTTTTGATCACTGTAAACCTTTCTTCTAATTCCCTTGGGGGAGATAGTTTTGAATTGTAGGTTACCTCTTGTAGGTAAGAGACCAAGGAAGTAGTGGATTATTTAATTATAAAACATTGAGGATGGAAGACTCTCTTAACGATCATAAGATATAAAATATGTGTATGAATATCAATGTAGAATAAGTATGAACAATAGTTTTTATTAAACTCTTAGTATGAAAAGCTGGAGAGATGATTGGGTCTATAGGTGCTTGTTGATCATTTGGATTTGCAGAGCCCACATAAAACCAAGGGAAGTTTGGTTCAGACTTACAATCCCATTAGTAGAGAAGTGTGTCCACAGAAGGACAAGCTGGCTTGCTGACCAGCCAGACTAGCCAATCAGTGAGCTCCAGGCTCGTGAGAGACTGTCTCAAAAAATAAAGTGTAGAACAGATTGAGGAAGATAAAATATCAGAGAGAGAAAAGAGAGAGAGAGGAGACAGAGAGACAGAGAGAGAACGAACAGGCACACACCTGCACTCTTATATGGTTTGTATTCATTTAGCATCTTATACAAAATGTTTTATTTTTAACTCTAACCTTTTCTTTATCTCTTTAACTTTTGTGGTCTGTTTGTCCATTGGGGCTTTTGTTTCTTTTGACTTTTGGAGACAGGATCTCATTCAGCAGCCCATGCTGGCAACAAATCTGCTACAATCCTTTGGCCTCCAAGGACTGGAATTACAGAATTGTCCCAATAGGCCAAGCTTTAACATTTGAATGATCACATCTTACCTTCAGTTAAGATAAACGTCAGTTAATGCTGACACAGAAGGGCTGGTTTCAGTCAGCGTTTCAATTAGTTGCAGTTATGAGTATTTCCAGCTCTTTCAAGAGTATTCATTCAGTTTGTATCTTAAGGTCAGCAGTCAGATTCTGATGGACTATTAAGAGCTGAATCATGGGAACAAGCCAAGAAGACCCCACTTCAAATCTTCTCCTTCACTCTCGAAAATACTATATAGGAATATCTGTGACTTTTTCAAAGATATCCAGTATTTAGAAACATGGCTTTCCTAACTTGAATTTAATTCTATTTATCTCTTAGAACTACACAAACACATTCACATGCACACACACACACACACACACACACACACACACACACACACACAGAGTGGCTCTCCTGGAGCTTCCTGAAGTCTTGCACTTTGCATAAGACTTTGATTTTAAACCTGAATTTTAAAAATTTTTCATAAGGCCTTGGCAAATCTTTTTTAGTTCTGAGCTTACTACTCCTATGTAAGAAAAGAGTATATATTTAGGATATTGTCATGTGAATTAATTATCTAACCTATAATAAATAGAAGTTATATTTCCACACTGGGAATGTCATTTCCTTTTTTTAAGACTTATTTTTATTCTTCTGTGTATTGATGCTTTGTCTGGAGCATGTCTGTGCCCATGGAGGCCAAGAAAGAGTGCTGAATCCCCTGGAACTGAAGCTATAGGCCAGTGCTAGCCACCATGTGGATGCTGGGAATCCAGGTCCTCAGGAAAAGCAGCCAGTGTTCTTAACTGATGAGCCCTCTTTCCAGATTCAGAGGTTGCCATTTCAATGTGGCTTCAAGAAAATGTTACTGGCATTTGGGCAGAACAGACTGGCATCAACCAAATTCCAGCATCACCCACCCATTATTCTTTGTACTTTCATATTCTATATGTGTATGTGTACACATGTGTGTGAATCTACCTTCTTCAGAGAAGAGAAAACATGCTCTGTTTCTTCTGAGTAAGGCTTATTTCACTTAACTTTATGAACTCCAGGTCTATCTGTGTTCCTGGGAATATTATATTCCACAGCTCAATAAAATTCTATCATGTACATGTATCACCTTTTTTTTTTCTTCTTCTTTTTCAAGACAAGGTTTCTTTGTATAGCCCTGACTGTCCTGGAACTTGTTCTGCAGACCAGGTTGGACTCGAACTCACAGAAATCTACCTGCACCTGCCTCCCTAGTGCTGGAATTAAAAGTGTGCACCACCACTGCCCAGCATATCATATTTTCTTTATCCACTTATCAGGTGATGAATGTTATACTGTTTGCTCATATTTTTATCTCATTGATTCCAAACTTTGAGGCCTGAAGGAACAATAACCTTGTATCCAGCTGTACCTCCAACTTCCAGAAGGAGTTTACCATTGACACTTCCTGCTTGTTGAGACAACACAATGTTCCCATGTGGTTGCTGAGTAACTGCTGCTCCACAGCCCCAGATAGCCTCTCCACCACCTTCCTGGAATCATGATCTCCCCTTGACCCAGAAACTGAGCTTGGGGCCTCCAGATCCCTACTCAAGTTGAATTTCTGGCATCCATTCTGATTAAATTGCCCCTGCAATGTGCTGGTTGTTCAACGTCTTGAATAACAGCCTTGCTCAGATCTCCCAAGCACCTATCCTTCCCTTTCTGGAGATCCTGTCTCTGCTATGAGCAGCCCTCCGGATGCCAGATTGAATTTCTTTCCCTGCTAATAGAAAAATTTCAAAGACGTCTGCTTTTACTTGAGCAATCCTGACGAGCACCAAGAGCATAAGAAAGCTTGCCCAGGTTCACCCAGAGTGTCAACAGAAAGTCAACACTGTCATTAACTGTCTTAATTCCCGGGCTTTTATTACTGTGATGTGCTAACCCCTTCCAAATAACATGAATGATTCCTTCCATGTTTTTTACTGGGCTTTGCTTTACAAAATTCACTCAAGTTCAAGTTCATTATCCTAGTTTAATATATTAACTCTGCAAGATTAAAATCACTCCAGAGGTTCAAGTGATGCTGACTCACTCTGTCCTGTGGTACTACAGTCCTCTGCTTACAATCGCCATTCATACTCTTGAACAAGTGATTAAGACATTCCTCATCTTTTCAACCCTGTAGCCCAGATCAAAGTCATGATGTTAATAGCAGCCAAGCTTTTCATGTGTGACAGCATGCTGTCAGGGGGTATATGTTACATAAAAGGTTCTATTCATAGCACAATTGTGATAGAGCAGGCCTGAAATTATGCATGTGCCAACCCCTCTTCACTTTACAGTGAATTAGTTACTCTGTCCAAATCTCCTAAAAGAGCCAGCAACAGATATTGCTATATCAATTCCATGTAACAAAAAGCAAGGCTCTTTACACTCGTAATAATATTATTATAAGAAGAAGAGCCTTACTTAGAGCCTTTGACTTTAGCCAGGCTCATTTTTACTTATTTAATCATTATCTTATTAAAATAATTCAGGACTGGGGATGTTGTTCAGTTGGTAGAGCACTTACATAGCATGAACAAAGACCTGGGTCCAATCCTTAACACCAAATAACTCAGGAAAGCTGGCACCCATTTGTAATCCCAGCCTTTGGGAGATAGAAACAGGAGAATCAGTTCAAAGTTAGTCTTGGCTACACAGGCTATCTTGAGGACAGCCTGGGCTATAATGAGACCCTGTCTCCATGTATTTGACTTATGTGTTCAATTTTTAAAGTCAGTAATACTGAAAATGTGGAAAGTGTAAACAATAATACCTTACTCTACTGAAATAACATCTTTTACTCTCTCCCATTTTATCTGACATTTTCAAATCTGTATATTCCTAAAGAACATGCATTGTAGGGGTGGGAGAGATGGCTCAGTGGTTAAGAGCACTGATTGTTCTTCTGGAGGACCTGAGTTCGATTCCCAGCATCCACATTGCAGCTAACAACTATCTATAATTCCAAGAGCTGACACTCTTACACAGTTATACATGCAGGCAAAACCCAATTCACATAAAGTAAAAATAAATAATTTTTTTTTAAAAAAGGAACATGCATGTAATGACTAGGGTTTGGGCAGGAGATTGTTTGTTTTGTGAGCTTGACACAAGGTAGGGTCATTTTGGAGGAGGGAACCTCAGCTGAGAAAATGTTCCCAGCAGTCTGGCCTGTGAGTAAACACATAGGGCACTTTACAGCCTCATTTCATAAGAAGCAGTTCCATCCACGGCAGGTGATCTAGTATTGTGTAAGAAAGCAGGCAGACTATAGAACTGAAAAATATTTTTACCAATTATACATCCAATAGAAGGTTGGATACATTCCTTGCCCAGAAGCCAAAGACCCAGCCCTAAACTAAGAAAAAAATGCTTGCAGACCTCTAGACCTTTCCAAAACTCCTAGGAAGCCCCCTTGCCAAGTCTGATCCATCATCACTTGAGATAATGAAGCAATTTATGACAGCTTGTGGTGATGGAATTGAACAAGACTGAAAAATCTTTTCCTTCTACACAGATCAAAAACACATTTTTAACTAAGTTCAAGTTCAAGTTCAAGTCTGTGATTGAAAGGGGCACATGTATCAGAGCCCTGTAGCTACTGGGTGCAATTAACGCCCAGTAGTAACACCACAGGAACTTCCAACTGTCTTATTCAGAATCAAGCCCCACCCATATCTTAGAAAAGTAAATAATTTTGTTGCCTTGGTTGTGAATTTTACCAATCTAAAGGAAGATGGTTTACATACTTACATGATTGAACTGCACAATTAAAATGGGTGCCAGTTATCACCACTGCAAGTTATCTGAACAAAAGCAATTATCTTGGATGACCTTACACATTCTTTCCTTTTAATTTTTTCAATACAAATTGATGATGTATACAAATGGAATGTCCCTAGAGTCTCGGACATTCTGTTTTCCCAAACTTCATGGTCCTACAGCAGCTGCTTTTACTCACAGTTTATCTGGCTAAAATGTCCCCACCCCCATCCCCACCGCTACCCAGGAAAGGGTCTGTGTGTCCTCATCTGTATTTCCACAGTAAATTTCAGGTTCCTGACAGATTCCAGGGGGAAAAAACTCATTGACAAGATAAAATCTGAGAAGGCTGTAAAATTATTTTTTATCTGGAATTAAATTTTCTATAAGGAAGAAAGTGAGAAGAGAACCATGTATTTGAGCCATCAGACACACCCACACAATCATAGGACCATCCTCATCAAAACCCTGGGGAGATTATCAACTCTCATTTCCTGCCTCCAGGCAAGATATCATCTAAACCATTTCACCTCCTCAGACTAAAGGATCCCGGGAGAGCTACAGCTTTTCTTCACCTTCACAGCCTCTTTACTGGTGAAAGCTTTTCATTCTCGAAATCAAATAGCACTACAGAAAGCTAAGACTCTGCCCAACTGAGTTTTGTCAAAGGCCAAAACAAACATGCAAATACACTAATGCTTCTTTATGCACACAAAGTGGGGTTTATCTCAAAGCTGGTAAATTCTAAAAACAAAACAAAACAAAAAAAACAATTTTGAGACTCAGCATTTCTGTGAAATGCTAAAATGCTTCATTTAAAATATACATTTCAATAGATTTTTATATTTTAGCCAATAATATATTTATTATGGAAAATTATGAAAGGAGAAAAAAAACACACACAGAATTCAACCCACTATGAAGATAGAAGTCTTACATAAAGCTATTTCCTCTGCACATAAGTTCAGAATAGTTTATAGTGATGAGCTCACACTTCAACAATTTTATAACTTTATTACCAGTGACTATTAAGGCATCATTTTATCTGTTTATAAATAGATGTCTATATCATAGTTTAAATTGAGCATATATTAATTAGACAAGATGACAACTTTCATTATGACATTTTCAAATATATAACATACTTTCCATCATTTTTTTCTAACTTAAAATATATTTTAGGAGCTGGAGAGATGGCTCAGTGGTTAAGAGCACCAATTGCTCTTCCAGGGGACCTGAGTTCAATTTCCAGGAACCACATGGCAGCTCATAACTGTCTGTAATTCCAATTCCAGGGGACCCAACACCCATGGCAAAACACCAATGTCCATAAAATAAAAATAAAGTAAACTATATTTTAATTAATTTTGCTGGTATGTTTTGTTTTTTGAAACTGGTCCTCAGAAGCTGAGGAGATGGTAGCAGAATATTTGCCTAGCCTGCACAAGGTTCTGAATTTAATACCAAGGATGACCAAAAAATGAAAGAAAGAAAAAGAGGGGAAGAGGAGGAGGAGGAAGAAGAAGAGAAAAAGGAAAAAAGAAGAAAGAAAGGAAGGAAGGGAGGGAGGAAGGGAAGGAAGGAGGAAAGCAGAGGATAAAAGAATGGGAGCAATAAGGAAATGAGAGATTCTTATTTAGTCCAGGCTGGCCTTGTCAGACTGACTATATAGCTGAGGCTGTCCTTGAACTACTGATCTATAAGCTTTCTTGCCCTGGGCATGTGCTACCATGCCCAGATGTAAAATATATTAGACTTTGAAGTAACCAAGATAGGATAGTATGAGTATTAACAACTTTCACATTGAAAACAACCCAAAATCTATAAATAAATTTAAATAAGACTTCAACAATTTTTAAGCACATAAAAAAAAATGTTTAAGCATAATGAAAATCAAGAATCATAAAAGGGACACCAACACTCAAGCGCTTTGGTCTTGAGCCACCTTCCAAACCCTGACGAGTAGGTTTTGCTTGACAGCCTTTCAAGTTCAAGGTTATGGAACCCCACGAAAGAACTCTAGGAGATCTTCACTAAGTGCTGGCGACCTCAGAGGCTCTACCAATGAAAGACAGATCCTGCGTAAGGCTGCTCTGAGCATGCAATAAGGACTGAATGAGTGATGAGAAATTTCTCCCAGGAAATGTATACTCATTAGAGGTTGGGATAATGGCTTAGTCAATAAAGGACGTGATTATGAGAACCTGAGTTTAGTCTTTAGATCCACATAAAAACTTTGGTCACAGCCCTATAAGGATGCCTGTGGTCCCAGCACTGAACTGGTGGAGAAAGGAGGACCTCTGGGCTTGGCTGGCCTCAGTGCAATAAGAAAAACTACCTCAGAAAAAGAGCAAAGAAGGACGACACCTGATGCCAGTCCTTTTGTATGTGTACACAGTGCATGCATACTCACCCATATACAACGCACTCAGACACATACACATGAAAGACTGAGCATTTGTTTAATTGGTCTCGGCTTCGTGGTGATCCAAGCTTTCGTAGTCAAATTAATGAGCATAAAAACTGAAATAAAACTTTAATAAATATGATCAAGTACAAGTGATAATAAAAATATTGAGATAACTTTGGAAGAAAAAAATGGAGCTGCCAGAAAAGAAAAAACCTGATGCTTTATAAAAGATGACCTACCAAGTGTAGTGCTTCAGGCTGCCATCCCAGCATTGGGAAGGTAAAAAGGGGAAGACAGGCATCTGTCTGTGCCCAGCCTGGCCTGTGGAGAAAAACCTTGATTTGAGGATGGTGAAGAGACGATGGCTCTCACAAAAGACCCAGTTCAATTCCCAGCATCCTCAAGGTGGTTCACAACCTTTTACAATGCCAGTTTCAGAGGATCTGATGACCCATTAGAGGCACCAGGCCTGAGGGGCAGACACTCACACAGACAAAACACCCATATTCATAAAATAAGTTCATTCTTTATTGGAAAGAAATGGGAAAACAACCTTCATTAGTTAAATAAAATGGATTTTTAGAACAAATAAAATGAATGATAATGTATACATAAACTGTCTTTAAAGTGATAAAATGATATAGTTTGGATGAGTGTTCCCCAAGAGTCCATATATAAAGGTTTGGATTCAGATGGGGGTACTAGGGATTGACATAGAACTTTCAGAAGTGAAGCCAGCTGAGAAAGCCTCAGATCTTTGTGGATATGACTCAAGGAAAAATGTGAAACTCAACCTGGGTCTCTGGGTAGCTGGCTGGGTCACTGAGTCTCTGGGTCTCTGGGTCTCTGGGTCTCTGAATTTCCAAGTGTCTGGATCCCCCACCCCCTACCACTACTGTAACATTGATGTGAGCGTTCACTGCAACACATACATTAATTATATGCCGTTGTCACCAATGGACAAAAACTATGAGGCTGCAATTCTCAAAACTTGAACTTCCAAAATCTTAATTAAATCAGTTTTTATCTTCTTTATAAGTAACGTATCTTGGGTATTTTGTTACAGTACTAAAAAGCTATTTAATACATAAAATTAGTAAGATATGAGATTAGCATATAAAGATCAATATTCTCCATATGCACACATTTATGGAAGAGAAAGTGTCATTTCACTGTAGAAACAACAAAAACATCAGATTCATAGAAATAAACTGCATGAAATTTTTAAAATTTGCATGAAGGAAATGTTAAAAAATAATTCTAGAGAACTTAACTTGTGGGCTTAAACTAACATACTTGTGGCACGGAAGAATGTCAGTTCTCCCTCAGAAAATTTATAACTTAAAATAAGACAATAATAAAAGTCACATAGAGTGGGGTGGTGGTGGTGCATGCACCCGGGAGATAAAGACAGGTGAATCAAGCTCAGTACCAACCAGATAAACAGAGTTCCAGGAAATCCTGTATGGTAAAAACAACACCCAATAAAAACAAAAACAATTAAATAAACAACTAAATAGATGTCACATAAAACATGGCATAGTAGTGCACACCTTTAATCCCAGTACTCTGGAGGCAGAGACAGGCCAGTCTCTGAATTCAAGGTCAACCTGGTCTACTAGTGAGTTCCAGGACAGTAAGAACCATGTTGAGAAATCCTGTCTCAAAAACTAAAAGAAAATCACATAAAAATGTGACTTTTAAAATGTGTAGTGAAGGGCTGGAGAGATGGCTCAGCAGTTAAGAGCACTGACTGTTCTTCCAGAGGACCTGAGTTCAATTTCCAGCATCCACATGGCAGCTAACAACTGTCTGTAGTTCCGAGATCTGACACCCTTACACAGTTAGTTATATATGCAGGCAAAACACCAAATAGATTTTTAAAAAAAAATGTGTGGTGAAGAAGCCATGGGTGGTGGCACACATTTACAATCCCAACACTCAAGAAATAGGTTGGAGGTTCAAGGCTAGCACTGGCTGTAAAGGAAGTTTTACACCAACGTAGGCTATGTGAATCCCTGTCTCTAAACAACAATAAAATGAGTAAATACTAAGGAAAATAGTAAAAATAAGACCATTCAGAAAAGGGCATGGTGTTGCATTCAGGAATCTGAGAAAGAAGAATTGTGAGTTCCAGGCTCACATGGACTACATAAGGTGTAGTAGGGTCTGTCTATCTACCTGCCTGTTTGTCTACCTATCCTCTCTCACTCTCTCTCTCTCTCTCTCTGTCTCTCAAATACACCGAAGAGATGAAGAAGAGATATTTCTATCAGATCTTCAAATATGCAAGAACATCATTATATCTTTTTTAAATTTTTAACTAGTATAATGTTTAATTATATACTATTTATGAACAGGTACATTATACCTGTTCCCACTCTAAGCAAACAAACAAATAAAAAATAATTACAAAAGCAAGGTAAAATGATATTAGAATCTCTTTAGGAATTCATTACAATGATATTAGAACCCCTCTACACCATTCTCTCTGCCAGACTACTAGAAGCTGGACTCTTCCTTGGAACCCTGGTGGAGAGGTCCTGGCCACAAATTCTGTGGTGACACATTCTCACCCTCCACCATGTAAGTGCCAGGAATCAAACTCACTTACCAATGCTTGTCTGCAGTTGCTCTACCCACTTAGCCATCTGGTCAACCTAATTATTTTTACACCCTCCTATTTTGATTGATGGGTTGTTTCCAAGTTTGAAAGCAGTTCCAAATTTCCTCTGCTCCACAAGCAAAAGTTGAAGTTGTAGGAAGCAAGAATCTGGTTGCAAAAGAGAAGGTTGGAGAGACAATGACTAGAAGTTTCTCTGCATCCTCCAGCTATCTGTTCTGACACTGGGCCAGCTTGTTCCCGGGCCATAAGATGACTCCCTCTGTGAGACACAAACACCTGCAAGAGGCAGGCTCATTCTATGTTTGGGCAGCGAGCCTGAAAAAATTGCAAGATCCTTGCCAGAAAGTATTTGATACTACATTCTTTTGAGGTTGAATCTTTTTCCATTTCACAGTGACCAGATGACAGCCTTGTCTTTTTCCCAAGAGTCTTCCTGATACTTGGTTCCTCCGTCATGTATAGAGTATGTACCATCTGAGTGTGTAGGTATAGTCTACACACTCCAAGAGTCACACTCCAAGCCAAGCATTAGCTCTGTTTCCACAACAGCTCTCCCAATTCTCAGATTTAGAGTGATAAGAAAGGGACCATAATGGGTGGTATGTGAGAACTGGCTGAGCAGATCAGCCAGGCCCACTTTACCATGGGAGAAAGCAGCTGCAATGCACATTTCTAAGCTTTAGAAGAGACAAGCTTCCTCTTGACAGATAATACGATTCTCTCAGCTTTCCCGAGTCTTCCTTCCCACTAGAGAGCCCCAGATGAACAAGCCAACATGATTTTTCACAAAAATCATGGTTTGGCAAGGTACCTTTGCTGTCTTGGGCTCCAAAAATATGTTTTTCTTCACTTATTTTTTTAAAATGTACTATTATATTGTCACCAAATATATCAGTGCTTTGGCAGCTTTTATATAACATATGCACACACACATACAGACACCATTTATGACATCATTTCAAATACTCTCCCAAAACCTCTACAACACACTTAAGAAAACCTTCTCCAAACAATTCACACTTTTTCTCTTGGTGATTTGATTGAGAATGGCCGCCCACTGCTTCAAATGTCTGAAAACTTGGTCCTCAATTGTTAGAACTGTTTGGGAAGGATTAGGAGGTATGGCCTTGCTGGAAGAGTTGTGTCACTGGGCGTGGGCTTGAGGTTTTAAAAGTCATGTGCCATTCCTGGTGTGCACTGTGTCCCCTGCTGGTGGGTCAAAATATGAACTCTTACTGCTGCTCCAGGGGCCTAGCACTATGCCTTAGCTCAGCCACCCTACCCTCAAACCCTCTGGAACAGTAAGCCAAATTAAATTCTCGATTTTAGGAATTGCCATGGTCATGGTGTTTTCCCACAATAATACACAAACCCTAAGACATCTTCTGTGCACACAGTTGTTTGCTAGTCTGTGCTCCTGCTTTTTATGATGCTGTTTTGAGCATTCTGTGTTTTCACAACCAAAAAAATAGATGGAAACCTACCATCATTTACATAAGCTGCTTCAAGTATTCTTTTCCTGAAATTAAGTTTGAATTCTGCATGAGTATATCTCATTCACACAGTTATATTTTTTAACTAGTTTCTTCAACAGTACCCTTAGCACAGAAAAAAAGAAAAGGCCAGAAGGTTTGCTCAATTTATGTGCATCATTACTAAGTCCTCCATTTACATAAGACCTACTTAATTTTTTAAAGATTGAATTTAATTATTTAAAAAATACCTTTATTCTTGGAGAATTTCTTTTTTTTTAAAAAAAAAAAATTATTTATTTATTTATTTATTTATTTGCCTTGGTGTTTGCCTGGAATTGGAACTACAGACAGTTGTTAGCTACCATGTGGGTGCTGGGAATCGAACCTGGGTCCTCTGGAAGAGCAGACGGTGCTCTTAACCGCTGAGCCATCTCTCCAGCCCCTCTTGGAGAATTTCTTACAAGGCATTTTGATCATGTTACCCCTACTTTATTCCCTAATTTCTCCCAGAGCTACCCCCACCTCCTTACTCTTCCCCAACTCTCGTCTTTGTTTCATTGTGTTTGTGTCCAATATTCCATCAACTCCAGTCTGTGCAGTCCATGTACTACTGAGTGTGGGACCATCCCACATGATCCACCCATCAGCAGTCACACCCTTAGAGAAAATTCAGTCTCCTTGCCCCATAAGACATCAAGTTAGTTAGGGGCTCATGGAACCCCTTCTCCTTCCATGCTACAATATTGATGGACTTGATTGTGTGCAGCTCTTGTGCAGGCAGCTGCAGCTGCTACGGTTCACGTGTGCAGCAGTAATATTCGGAAAACACTGTTTTGCTCTAACCACTGACTCTCACAATATTGCCACTCTCATATTCCTCAATGGACCCTGAGCCTAGGCGAGGTAGTATATTATCAATGCCACCGCATTTGTGGCTAAGCAACCAAAGGTTACTTGTGAGTTTCTCTGTTAATCATCCACTGCACAAAGAAATTTCCCTGATGGAGTCCGAGAGCTGCATTAATTTTGCCTCAAGACTGGTTGGTTCCCTGGGTCTACAGCAAGCCCTTTTCTGCATTTTATAATGAAATTTGGTCTTTAACTGCTTGTGTAGGATTCTGATTATGTGGCTATTACAGACATTTTACATCTAAGTCATTAATGTTTGTGGCTCCAGGAAGAAACAAGGTCAGTAAGGGGCTAATTGCTACAAGCTTCCTGTGGTTATCTAAGCCTTGGCAGCCAGTGAGGAAGTCAGATCCTTTGTCATTTTATAGTGTCTTGATATCTGGGCCAAACAAAAGGCTAGCTAGCTCAGGTGAGGTACCCCTCAGAGAAAGGAAAGCAGAGGCAAAAGACTGTGGTATCTGAGAAAGTATGGAAAGTCTGATACTCACCATGCCTGAAGTAATCTTACTGTTTCCCCTTAATTCTGAGTTCATGCCACACCACCATTATTCTAAGCATGCCCGTGTTTTCAATATGATAAAATAATATTTGGTGATGGTTAATTTTCATTGTCACACCCCAGAATCACCTGGACAAAGAGCCTCTGTGAGGGAGAGTCTAGATCAAATGGTCTGTGGACATAGCTGTGGGAGAGAGTGCCTCAAGTGCCTTAATGAATGTGGGAAGCCCTTGACTGAAAGTGGGTGGCACCATTCCCTGGTTTGAAATACTTAGAAACTGTGGTCCTGTACACAGGAGAGAAGCCATCGGAACAGGATCAGGGCAAGAGGATTGTTGAACAAGACATGAAGAGGCTGTGTTGGTTCACCCAGAACTGATGCCAAAATGTTAAGAGGCATTTCATAGTAAAGAAAATTTTAGAGTAAGTCTCTAAAATCAGGAGTCTTTGTTTTCATATCATCAATGTATTGTAAAATGAAATTTTTTAGCTGTTAATTTCAAATGAGGTAATGTGAAGAGTATATCTTGAATAAACTCAATTTATTTATGCAAAAAAAGAAATACTTACTTGTATTAATTAGGTGGAGAGGAAAGTAGCTGAACAGCAAACACCATGCCTTCATTTCTCTCTGCTCTTACTCATGTATATGTGACCAGAAATTTCCCTGCCATGAAATGTTATCTGAAACTTGAGCTAATATGAACACTCTCTCCCTTACCTTGTTTCCTGAAGTAGAATTACTTCTTGTGCTGGTTGAATGACAACTGCCCCATTGCTCATATGTTTTCGTGCTTAGTTCCCAATAAGTAAACTTTTTAGGAAGGATTAGGAGGTGTGGCCTTGTTGAAATAGGTGTAACATCACTGGGAGTGGGCTTTGAACCAAGCTTGTCTGTTAGATTGTTGAAGCCATGCCCCACATCTAGGGTGTGTCTGTATGATTTCCCTTTAAAAACCCCAACCACATGGGAGATGTTCTCTTCTTCTCTGCTCTCTACCCCCCTCTCTCTCTTCCTTTCCTCTCCCCCACCTATTCCTTTAATAAATCTAATATGGCTCTTGGCAGCATGCTAGCAATTTCTTCCATGGGCTAACACTGCCTGCTTCTCGACATGATGACCATAGACTAACCATCTAAACTGTAAGCAAGTCCCCAATTAAAAGCCCCCTTTTAGAAGTTGGCTTGTGTCACTGGGTCCCTACAGCTCCCTGGGGTGGGAGATGGGGGAGTGAAGAGGTGCAGTAATAACTGTAGGGCCCAGAGCAGCTTGACCACACAACTACTATGATAGGCTTAATGAAAGCCAGACAGACAGCAGGTTAGTGCTAGCAGCACTTGGTGATTCCAGGAAGGGCCTATGTGATACAGAAATGATTTTAAAAGATGACCATAGACTGAATCTACTTTAATCCAAATTAATCTCAAAATATTTTACATTGGTATAAATTTTGATTTATTGATACAAATTTAGTCAATTTTGTTATGCCATATATGTATATTTTTACTCTTGTTTAAGATATTATGTTTATGCAATTCCTTGAAAATTATAATATATAATTAAAAATACAGATTGATAGTCATCCATGATAATCAAACTTATAGTCATGTTAGTTAAGGTTTTTTTTAATACATAAAGATATATTTCAATTAGATAGGCAATCTTCAACTACATCAAAGACCACAGAAGAATATAATATTACCCGATTAAGCAGGAAGTATAAGCAACTTTTAAAATGTAGAATTGACAGAGATGACATCTGGCTGGAAAATTTTAGTATAGATAAAGGAAAAAGAGGGCAGAGTCAGGCAGTGATGCGATCCAGTCTGCCCAAAATGCAAGATGTAAAGAAATAGGTAAACCACAGGCCACGTGGCAAAACAGATTAATGAAAATGGGTTAAATTAAGATGCAAGAGCTAGCTAGCAATATGCCTGAGCCATAGGGCAAGCTACATATAATTAATATAAACATCTGAGTCATTCTGGAGGTCTAACTGACAGCGATGCTGCAGGCAGGTCCAGATCTCAAGGCTAAGCCACGCCAAAAACTCATATAACACCTATGAGTGGACACCATTCAGGAAGGAGCCAGCATCTAAGAGGAAATACTTGATATTCCAAGCATTCCCTTCCTGGGAAAGGGACATTAACCATAGAACAGATGGTCTCCAGGTACCTCTGCTGATCTGCTGACATAGGTAAACCTTAACGACCACTGCTAAATGTTGAACCATCCCTAGAATTCAAGGCAGCCAATGAATTCATAACAGGTACCCCTAGGCCGAGCCTGGACCAATCCCAGGACAGTAACCCTGCAGCTCTGAAGCTCCTAGAGCCCTCCTCCCAATAAAATCCCTTGCCTCATGCTGCTCAGGGTCGCTCCTACTCCATTACTGCATCAGACAGATGGAGTAACCCAAGCTAGCTTGTCAATAAAGAGACTCTTTGCTGTTGCATCAGACCAAACTGGTCTCTTGGTGATCTTTTGGGGGGTCTGGACTCTGGGCACAACACCAATGACTCAGGCACCAGGAGTCAGGTCGTAAACAACAAATTCAATTTATTCCAGAAGGGCAAGCCTTATATACCTTCCACCCTGCCTGGAGAGGGGTCTTGTCATGTAGGCACCTTTTGACGTGTCATAGCTCCCCCTCATTGATCCAGGTCATCTCAGGACACTACTCAGACACCATTGTCAAGGCCCTCAGGCTAATCCAGATTGGCTCTCAGGAAGTATGTCATATGCATGCTCCGCTGTTTGGGCAGCTGGCCCTCAGGCCTGTTAGGGCTGAGTCATCTCACAGCTTTGCTCATAGTGTCCCCTTACAGCAATACAGCAGTAACTAAGACAGAAGTCAGTACCACATAAAAGGGACCCGGATATTGCTGTGTGCCGGGGCTGGCTCACTAGTTTATATTGTCTCAGGCAGACAAAAAGAACAAGGAACTTCACAGAACTTGCATGTGCAGATAGATTGAGGGCAGGCAGAATTAGAGATTCCGAACTTTCAGGAAGAGAGTGCAGGGAGGTAGTAACATGTCACAGATTGGGGCAAAGACACTGAGAGTGATTA
Organism: Sigmodon hispidus; assembly: GCA_004025045.1. Taxonomy (NCBI): domain Eukaryota; kingdom Metazoa; phylum Chordata; class Mammalia; order Rodentia; family Cricetidae; genus Sigmodon; species Sigmodon hispidus. Next base: position 70,417 of record PVIH01010298.1, read on the forward strand.
ATCTGCACACTCAGAGGTAGTAGGGGGTCAAAGGAAGGAGCCTTATAAGGTCATAGACGAAATCAGCCTGGGATGTTTCAGTGATCAGATAAACAGCAACCAGTCCTGGTTGCCTTGGAGATATGTGGGCTTATGAGATGCTACGCTCGTGACTGTAGGTCCGTGCTCAGAGAAGCCTGTCTGCTGGGGTCTGTTGTTGCCTGAGCAAGGCGAGGAAGAAGCCAAATCCCAGCAGCTCTTGAGGTGAGGAAATCTGGGGTTCTAGGCATGTTTTGACCCCTTTTTAGCTTTAGGCCAGCCCACTCCTGCAAGAAGGAAATAAAAAAAGCCTCAGCAACAAAGAAAACCATCAAAAAGGAAAAACTCACACAAATTTAAGTCAAGGAGGGGCCAGCAAGTTGAAGAACTTGGCGGTTTGAGCCATGTAGTCATGGATTTAGGGATACTACAATAAAGCAATTGTGGAATCTTTTTTCATGATTAAGTAAAGCTAGACTTACAGCATGGAAGTCCCTGAAAGGAGGCCCAGAGAGACCATTGTGTAAAACTGTGAAAGTGAAGTCTAGATTTCTTTAGAGATCCCAAGATGTTGGAGATGCCAGAGTTTGGGATGCTTTACTGAGGAGAGCTGCTAACAGGATATTGAACCAACAGAAGAGAGAGAAATGTGTACAGTCAACAAAGCTAGAAGGAGAGGGACCATCTGATAAACCCTTTAACATCAAACATGGAGTTCCAGGATTTGGAATTTGCCCAGTTGGTTTTCAGTCTTACTTTGGTCCAGTATTTCCTTAGTATGCTCCCTTCCAAACTTTGGGGCTGATAATGCACATTCTGTGCCATTGAACACTAGAATGTTGAAAGTATATGATCCATTCGGGTTTCTGTTTGTTTGGTTGGTTTGTTTTGTTGTTATTTTACAGGGATTTACAGTTAAAAGATTGTCTTTTGTGTCATATGAGACTGTGGACTCTGAAACAGTCTTAAGACTGAAAGACTATGGGAACTTTTGAAGTTAGACCAAATGCATGTTGCATTATCACGTGGCTACAAGTCTACAGGGGCCAGGGAGTGGAGTATGTTGGTTTGAATAAAAATGGCCCCATAGACTCATAGATATGTATATTTAGTCCCCAGTTGGTGAGATGGTTAGGAAGAAATTAGGAGGTATGGGCTTGCTGGAGTAGCTGTCCTCTTGTTGAAGGAGGTGTGGTCTTGTTGGAGGAAGTGTGGTCTGTTGGAGGAGGTGTGGTCTTGTAGGAGGTGTGGTCTTGTTGGAGGAGGTGTGGTCTTGTTGGAAGAGGTGTGGTCTTGTTGGAGTAGGTGTGGTCTTGTAGGAGGTGTGGTGTTGTTGGAGGAGGTGTGGTCTTAGAGGAAGTGTGGTCTTGTTGAAGGAGGTGTGGTCTTGGAGGAGGTGTGATCTTCTTGGAGGAGGTGTGGTCTTGTTGGAGGGGGTGTGGCCTTCTTGGAGGAGGTGTGGTCTTGTTGGAGGAGGTGTGGTCTTGTTGGAGGAGGTGTGTCACAGTGAGAGTGCTTTGAGGTTTCAAATTCCATGCCAGGCTTAATGTCTCTCTTTGCCTGCTGCCTGTGGATCAGGATGTAAAGCTCTCAGCTGCTACTCCAGCACCATGCCTGCCTGCTTCCCACCATGATAATCATGGACTAACCTCTAAAACTGCAAGCAAGCTCCCAATTAAATGCTTCCTTCTATAAGTTGCCTTAGTCATGATGTCTATTCAGGGCATTAGAAGAGTAACTATGTCTGATCCCCAGCTGTGTAGTAGACAACCCGCTGTGGCCTTTCCTTCCTTTCTGCCCCCAGTTCCAGAGGTCAATTGTTGTGGAATATTATTTTAACTAGGCAGAGATGTGTTACATTTGTTTTGCTGCATTTGTTTAATTATGTAAAGATGTACTGCATTTGTTTCACCTGGCCTGCCTAAGGCTCCTGATTGGTCTGATAAAGAGCTGGATGGCCAATAGGTAGACAGAGAAAGGATGGGTGAAGCCGGTGGGCAGGGAGAATAACTAGGAGAAAGGAGAGAAGAGAAAAAAGGAGTAAGAAAGGGGTAAACCTGGGGTCAGAAGCTAAGCAGCTGCCAGACAGACAGACAGCCATGGAAAAGAAAGAGAGAGAGAGAGAGAGAGAGAGAGAGAGAGAGAGAGAGAGAGAGAGAGAGAGAGCCCCAAGGCAAAATGTAAATAAAATAAAACAAATTAAGTTAAAAGAGCTAGATAGAAATGAGTCTAGGATAAGCCTGAGCATTCATAACTAATAAGAAGTCTTTATGTCATGATAGAAAGCTGGTTAGTGATGCAAAAGAAAGCCTGGTACAGTCTAAGCAGATTCTGGTGGTGCAGCCAGGTTTCCTTCCTCCTGTGGATCTTCTCAGCATCGCCTCACCATCCATTTCCATTTCCTAGTGTCAGCTCCCAATACCTAGAAATGCTATCCACCTCAACCCTCAGTGGCCACAACTGGCAGGATCTCAAAAACAGCTCATACCAGGCAAATCACAGCCACCACACTCTCCTAAGAACCAAAGAGAGCAGCAGAAACCAAGGAACACCAACCCAACAAAGACAGGATCAGACACCAGCACCCATAAACCCAGATGCCTAGACACCAACATAAAAATATAATGAATAGCAGTCAGGGCTATGTGTATCCCCTAGAGCCCAGCAACCTCACCACAGCAGAGCCTGGGTGCTTTAACATAGCTAAAGCATAAGAAAAAGACCTTAACATGACCTTTCTGAATATTATAGTGGCCCTTAAATGGGAAATTAACAAATCCCTTAGAGAAATCTATGGAAATCCAGTCAAATAGTGGGATAAAATGAAGAAAGCATCTCAAGAGATGGATGGAAATAGAAGCACAATCAATCAAGAAAACCCAAACCGAGGCAAAACTGGAAACAAAAATATTAGGAACTCAGACAGGACCTTCAGATATAAGTCTGGCCAATGGAATAAGAGACAATCTTAGATACTGAAGATAAGGAGGAAGCAGTGGATACCTAGGTCAAAGAAAATATTGAATTTTGTAAAATTCAGGCACAAACATCCAGGTAATCTGGGACATTACAAATCAACATTCCTATCAACAATAGGAATATAGAAAGGAGAAGAAACCCAGGTCAAACTCACAAAAAATATGTTAAACAACATCATAGAAGAAATTTTCCCTAACCTAAAGGAGGAGGGAATCTATCAGGGTCCAAGATGCACACAAATAGATTTGATCAGAAAAGAAAGTGTCCATACAACCTAATAATCAAATAAACATATAGAACAAAGAAAAACATTAAAAGCTGCAAGGAAAGAAGAACAAATACTATATAAATGCAGACCAATTAGAATAATATCTTGAACAATATCTGACTTTCCAATGGAAACTCTAAAAGACAGAAGGGCCTGAACAGATGTTCTACAAGCTCTAAGAGACCACAGATGCCAGCCCAGACTACAATATCCAACGATACTTTCAATCAAATAGATGAAGAAATGTGTTCTATAATAAAACCAAATTTGAGCAGTATCTGTCTATAACTTCAGCTCTACAGAAGGTGCTAGGAGAGAAATGTCAACCTGGAAAGGTTAAGCACACCCAAGAAAATACAAGGAATAAATAATCACGGACCAAACAATCAAAAATCACAGCAAAGAAACAGGGGTCAAAAACCACTACTTGTTGATAACTGTCAATATCAGTGGTCTCAGTTCCCCAACAAAAAGACACAAACTAACAGACTGGATGGGCAAACAGGCCCCATCCTTTTTCAGCATCCAAAAAACACACTTTAACATCAAGGGTAGACACCACCTTAGGGTAAAAAGATAGAAAAAAAAAAAGATGTTAAGCAAATGGCTCCAGGAATATGAAGTGTAGTCATTTTTAATAGCTGACAAAATAGACATCTGACCACAACTAATCAGAAAAAATAAAGAAAGATGCTTATAATGGTTTGAAAAGTGTGGGCTCCATACACTCAATGTATGTATGAATGCTTGGTCCATAGGAAGTGGCACTATTAGGAGGTGTGGCCTTGTTGGAGGAAATGTATCACTGTGGAGGCAGGCTTTGAGGTCTCCTGTGCTCAAACTACACCTAGTTTGGGGCATAAATTCCTCCTGATGCCAGCACATTAAGATGTAGAACTCATAGCTCCTTCTCCAGCACAATGTCTGCTGATATGCCACCTGCCATGGCAATAATAGACAAAATCTCTGAACTATAAGCTAACCCCAATTGAAGGTTGTGGTGATATATTGTATATTTAATAAATTAGTCCAAAATACCAGAGGCTTTCCTTGAGAAGAGTTGCCATGGTCATGGTGTCTCTTCACAGCAACAAAACCCTAAAACAACACTACATATTCATCAAGAGAATATTGCAATTCTAAGTATCTATACTCCAAATACAAGGTCACCCAAGTTCATAAAGGAAACACTACTACAGTTTAAATCACATATTGATCCTCATACTGACAGTAGGTAACTTCAATACTCCACTCTTGAAAATGGACAGGTCATCCCAACAAAAATAAACAAAGAAATGCTGGAGGTAATAGACATTATAAACCAAGTCAACCCATCAGATATTTACAGAACAGTTCACCCAAACACACACACACACACACACACACACACACACACACACACACACGAGTACCTTCTTCTGGGCACCACATCAGATTTTCTACAAAAAAATTTACCACATATTCAGACACAAAGCAAGTCTCAACAGATTCAAGACAATTGAAATGACCTACACTCTGTCTTACAGACACAAATTAAAGCTAGATATCAACAAGAGAAACCTTACAAAGTCACAGAAATTGAATACCCACTCCTGAATGAAAAATGGGTCAAGGCAGAAATCAAAGAAGAAATGAAAAACTTTTTAGGATTGAATAAAAGTAAAAACACAACATACCCAAGCTTATGTTCATTTTTTTTAAACACCACCATTTATTTTTTTTCCTTCTTTATTTTGTATTTAACAAAAAAATAGTTACATAAATTTAAAATGAGGAAAAATTAACAATAACTATAAAGAGGATAAGAATCATAAGCATGGCTTATCAACGGTGGTAATGCAAATAAGATTGCTACACATATATTTACTTTGTGTTCAGCTTTCCCTCTGAAATTTTTTTTTTCCCATCCCTGTATATCCTTATTCAAGGTCCCTTCCCCCTCCCACTACATCTTGTCATTTTTCTTCTCCGCAACTCCCCATCCCCTCCCTGGGCAGGCTGCAGACAGTCCTATGGTCCCACTGACCCAATAATGATAACTTCAGTCTCCACTCCTGGCCAAATCCAGTTTTGTCCCCCCTCCCTCAAGAGTAAGTCTGGTGTTCCTATAGTTGGAGTGGGGTTCGAAGGGTCAGTCCAGGGTGCTTCTGATCCCAGGCTATTCAGTGGTTGTGGTTTGCCGCTTGGGCATGTTTGGCTTTTTTTCTTGTTTGTTTGTTTAGAGACCACTAGTGAGTGAGTACATCCCCTGCTTATCTCTCTGAGATTGTGATACCTCACTCAGAGGGATATTCTCCAAATCCATCCATTTGCCTGCGAATTTTAGGATATCATTTTTTCTTACTGCTGAGTAGTATTCCATTGTGCAGATGTACCACAGTTTGTTAAACCATTCTTCAGTTGAGGGACATCTAGGTTGTTTCCAGGTTCTTGCTATTACAAATAATGCTGCTATGAACATAGTTGAGCTAATACCTTTGGAGTGTGAATGTGCCTCTTTAGGGTATACACCCAGAAGTGGTATTGCTGGGTCCTTGGGGAGATTGATACTCAATTTTCTGAGAAACCGCCATATTGCATTCCAAAGTGGTTGGACAAGCTTACACTCCCACCAACAATGGAGGAATGTTCCCCTTGCTCCGCATCCTCTCCAACATAGGCTGTCATCTGTGCCTTTTATCTTAGCCAATCTAACAGGTGTTAGGTGGTATCTCAAAGTTGTTTTGATTTGCATTTCTCTGATGGCTAAAGATGAAGAGCACTTTTTCAGGTGCCTTTCAGCCATTCGTAGTTCCTCTG